>JAOYSI010007174.1:0-12307 GCA_025775065.1 Hiodon alosoides | reverse complement strand
AGCTGCAAAGGGGGGACCAACTCGATATTAATGCCTATGGATTTAGAATGGGATGTCATAAAAGCTCCTGTAGGTATCCCAATACTTTTGTCCAGTGTATGTTTATTTGTATTGAAATGGCACATACACAAACAAATGTATGTAATAGTACTTCTGAAGAACTAGATGGAATAAAATGTTCATGTCGGTAATTAAACTCAACGGCATAACAGAAACTTAGGATAAAAGTCAAAAGTCCCTCTCCATATTCCGACCTCTAGTTTGAACTGGGAGGAGCCGAATCCGGCCGGCCGTTGCACGCGCAGCCCCTGACTTCCTGTTTCCAACTTCCTATCTCCATGTGGGCTGTTGTTTGACGGTGTGCAGGTCTCGATTTTTCACTCAGCTGCCCTGGGTGTGAGCCCGTGTCTCTATTCATAAAGCATCTAACCCCATGTGCCTAACTACAAGGGGTGCACGCCTAACTAAGGACATACCCATCTACATCAAACACATATAGATGTACATATAAATTCCCTTCTTTTCCTCTCCACCCCTCCTCGTATATTTTCCCCTCCAGGGGTCAAGTTCACATTCTTTAATAGTTCAATAAGCCTTCCCAAAGCTACAGCTCACAGAGGAGATAACAAATGGTGCACTGAAGATAAGGCACACATAATTAGTCGGTGAAGTGAAGTGTAATGTCAGTGTGATTTATGCCAGGACTGCTCATCCACCAAGGCTGTGTCTGCAGAGCACAGGGAGGAATGCACGCTTCCCTCCTCCCACAACGGCAGCAGTGGTGGCCGGGGCTAAACCTGAGCTTGACCCGGCTTAACTCGCACCCGGGGGCGGCCCGATTAGGGTCAAGCGCACTGAGATGTGCTGGGTGTCCCACCTCCATTGTGCACCTCTGTCCCAGGGCAAAAGCTTCAGCGCCTGGGGTGCGTGGGACGCCGCTGAGGGGCGAGGGGCGTCACCACTTCGGGATCCTCTACCTGTCCACTCCCCCCTTCCTTTTTCTGCTCCAGTGGAGGTCCCTGTCTGGGGTTTGCCCTCACATGTCACCCTGAGCAATCTCTGTCTTAGTCTCTTGACCTTCCTTTAAGTGCAAATCCCCATGCTGATGTAGGGACTTTTAAAAACCTTGATCCACACCCCACTATATATCACTGTTGGAAATTGCTCATTAACACCCCAGGGTAAAACCTGCAAAAGCAGGAGAACAAGAGTGAGTGACAAGAGCGGACTTAACTGTGACACGCTTTCACAATAACAGATAAGAGTCTAAAAGACATGGTTTAAGTTAAAGCTGACGCAGTGTACTTTTAATCTTTAAACTCAAAATTTGACCTGTTGCATGTGGGAGGGCTGGGCAGTGGATTTGTAGTGAGTGTAATGAGTTGATAACACTTTGGAAATGTTTGTGGAGTGTCTACGACAGGGGTGGGCCGTCCCAGTTAACGAGGGCCAGGGTCCAGCAGGTTTTAAACTTACCGGTTTATTAGTGACCGATTTACTGCGAAACATGGGTCCAGGTGACGCGCTGTATGCACAACGACCTAGAAACAGACACAGGCACACACTAAACATTCTTGCATTCCTGGAGCACTGAGATTGCCCAGGACTGACCTATAACGCTGCTTTAGTTTGCCAGAGCACTGGACCGATTCTTTACATTCGTGCTTGAATTTGACCGCTCAAAGCGTTTCTTTTTCCTCCGGAATTGTTAGTGATTAAAAGCCCTAGAACCTGCCGGACAGTCCAGAGCTGGAGTGCAACTTAATACACAGTGATGGTCTTGTAATCCCGGAAGCAGAAGTGACGCATTTCGTATTTCCTTGGAAACGAAGGGACCTTGAGAATGAGAGAGTGACCAAGAGTGTACCTTGGTGTACAGGTATAATAAATGCGGTTACATTTGACGAAGGATTGAGTTTCACTGGCGGATGTGTGAAGGAATACGCAGGGATGGCTGTGGATGGTGTGTAAAAAGGCTCGGGGGTATTGAGTGACTAAGCCCCCGACTGAACCACCAGCACATTGACCCTAACACCACCGTGCCCCATTATAGCCTCTCCAGCAATGCAGGGAAGGAAAGGGCAGGGGCTGAGTCCACATAAAAATAAAAAAAAACAGGATCTAGCAAATAACTGCAAGTTTTCCAGTTATTACTGTAAAAGAGTTCACACCAGAAGGAGACATGCCAGGGCATGTGTGTATGTGTGTGCGTGTGCGTGAGTGTGTGCGTGTGCGTGAGTGTGTGTGCGTGTGCGTGTGCGCGTATGCGTGTGCGAGTGTGCGTGTGCGTGTGCGAGTGTGCGTGTGCGTGTGCGCGTGTGTGTGTGCGTGTCTGTGTTCTTATGTTTGGAACTGTTTTTTTATGAATATCTGTCAATCAGAGCACTCTCAACAGCAGAATGTCTCCCTCTTACCCTGTCTCTCTCTTTCTCTGATCTTCTGCTGGACACATCTGGGACATATTTGTCCTGGAATGGAAAGACCGAGGAGGAAAATGGGGGGGGAGAAGGTGATAGTTTACCGAAAAGAGAGATTATAACAGTTCTCCCTGCGTCTCCGGGGAATGGAGGAATTGAATTCAAATACGAGCAGAGAAAGACAGGAAGGTTTTTAAACTTGTGATGGAAACCAGATTGGCGTCCCAGCATGATTCCTGCATGGCGAGGGGCTCCAGTCAACGTCAGAAAAAAACTAAAACCCTCACCAAACAGCAGACAGCCCCACCCGTCTCCAATTTAAAACAATATTATTCAATTCATCTCCAACTCTGAAGTATGCTTATCTAGCCATGCTACAAGTGTTTGTGGAACTCTCTCCTGGAGAGCTCTGGGTTCGAGTGCAGGAAAAAAGGAAGAAAATGGCAATTAGAGTTGTTTACTCTGTTGAATCTATGTGGCACAAGCTCACACACTCCGGCATTGCCCATGCCGAACTCTACTCTCTGTTGGAGTCTGCGCCTGCCGTGACAAAGTGGGGTTTGCAAAACCTGGGGGCCACGTTGTTGATTAGATTAAGTAATATGCTTCACAAATGTGATCAAGTGTACTATTGTATAATAATTGAACTTAAGATTGTGCTGAAACCCTTATCCCTCTTATCCCTTTAAAGTGCATAGCATAAGCATGGAGAAACCATGCTAATATACCACACTCCCACTGCCATGCTGCTGGGATTTTGGAAGAAGGAGACGACACCACTGTATCATAATTCTCCCCCGTCCCGCTGAAACGCCTCATATTTTTCGGTGAAGTTTCCACCGCCGAGGCTAAATAACGTTCCCTCCACCTTACTGTGATGCTGCAGCTGTGCAATAACGTTGTTGCAGCGTTAGAGGAGCACAAAAACACCGAGGCGGTGGAGAGATTTAGGGAGGGGATTTAATCTTCTGCCAGAGCTAATCTTGTACAACTTGAGCCCTGATCACTTCAGGTGGGAAAGCTGGATAAAGATGATCTGCTCCTCTTATTTCTCCACAAAGGTAAATAAAGCAGCAGCCGCCTGATTAAGTGCAGAATAACCTTAGTAAAAACATCTGCATCTCTGAATACGTGCCTGTGAAAAGATTTCAAATTATATGTTATACAAAGAAGTCTAAATAACAAAGTATTTTTACAGATTTAATGATGAGCAATAAATATAGGGTGCAGTGTGTGTTTTAAATGTAGTTTTACCGAAGGTTGGTCATATTGTATTGAAATATATAACTGTCTTGTGATGTTCTCTGACTCCACTCTCACTGAGTGTCCGTTCTGTGGGAGGAGAGCTGAAAAGCACAAGATATATTTTGAAAATGTACAAAGAAAATGAGAGTCATGGTGCAAAAATGTTGAACCTGGTCTCTAGATCTTAACAGGAACATTGTCATCCAAATTACCACAAGCTCAGAGAGGTTCAGGAAATCACTTTTTCATTAATGACGGACATCGCTATCCACGCAAGACAAAGGTGATTTTAAAAAACAATAATATATTTTTTCCTCTCGAGGAATTCCTACATGCATTGCAAACGCTAATTACTTCCTGTTTACATTTTGTACGTTCATTGAAGTTCACGGCAGGAAAGGTTGCCAACAATGCCTTGATTAACCTGCTTGGGAGAAAAGTGAATATTTTTTTTCAGTTCTGTTTGTGATATTGTTCTTGGAACAACGTTGACTCAGATTCAAACCTACCATTCTTGGTGCTAAATTCATCCCAGATATTCCTTCTGCTTGGGATAGACTGGCACGCACACACGCACAGGCACAATCACACCCATTCAGATCTTTACTTGTGTTTTTTTGACAAAGCAGCAGACGTTTTGTTATGCCAGAACTTTTATCTGTATTTCCAGTCCCTTTAATATGGCCAGCCACAGTAAGACTACATTAATTGCACCATACCTCATTACACTTACATGCAGAGATTCGCACACTGACTCACACTCTCCGTCTCACACACATGTGAGTAATTTTACTGGACCAATTAGCAATCAGACACGGCTGCATAATTAATGGAGCTTGGACTGTGTGGTTATGTCCAGAGAAAAGGGCAGCGTATTTACTCCCTCTCTCTCTCTCTCTCTCTCTCTCTCACCTGATCATCTTCCATTCTTCACCTCTCCACCACTTTCCTTCTCTCCCTCTCCTCTCCTCTCCCCCACCCCCACCCCCCTCTCGCCTGCAGCCTGGCTTCCTTTCCATTCTCCGTTTGCTTGCCGCTCTCCCTAAATCTTTCAGACGCGCCTCGTCATTTCTTCACTTCTTTTCTTCCTTTACCTTTCTCTTTCTCTTTTTCCGGACAGTTTCCCTCCCTCCCTTCATCTTACACCACCCCTCACGTCCCTCACTCCAGCCCTTTACTTCAGCCTCCTTTTCCCCCCTGCCCTCTCCCCTCGCTCTCTCCCTGGAGCTCTCACTGCGGATGTGGCTTAATTGACAGTAATTGGGGTGTTATTATCTGCGGTTGGTTGTACCTGACCCCGAAAATTTCCCAGGAGAGAGATGGAGCAGAGGGGGGGGGGGGGGGGGATTTTTTGAGAGAGAATGACTTTTCAGAAAGAACTATTATTACATACCAATAAAGATTAAAAAAAAAAAAAACTTCTTTAAAGGTTTTTACTCGCCTGACATATTTCTTCCCTTTTGAGGATCTGTAAATTTATTAAAAAATGCTAAATGGGAGAATGTCTCCATATTGACATGTTTACAAGTACCGTTTGAGCGTAACTTGGATTCAGAGCAGTGCTTTTGCTAAGATAAAACTGAATTCACAATGGGAAAATTGAAGAACATTCCACAAAGAACCAAATGTTCTGAATATTCCACTGTTTCCCTCGATTTCAATGAGGAAGAATCTTTGGGAATTCTGTGTTAAAATGTATCTGATGATTCTGACCCAGACGTTAAATTAAAATCAGTACATTGAACTTCTATAAACTCTTAAGCTTTTCCTCAGATGAAAAAGCAATATTTAGAAACTGGAAAATGGAAATAATGAATAAAACAACCAATAGTAAAATAATGTTGAATAGCAGATAGCACAGCAGCAGGCATGCAGAGGCTCATTAGCTCAGCACCAAAGTAATGGCAGTGTATACACAGGAAAGAGATAATGACAGAGCTGGTTTTCCATACTCGACATAATCGAACACAAACGTGCAAGGAAGAATGGCATTTTCAAGGGCTGAGGTTTAAACACCGGCGATCGAGACCAGCGTGAATGTTTTCCACCTAACCTCAGGGTTTACCACTGTGGCACGTGACAGACTTTTAGGGCAGGAGCTGGAACTGCAGCTGTCCGGTCCGTAACCCTCCTGCCGGTAAACATCCCTCCTGGACTCGTCGACTAGAGTTGCTTGATGGCTCTCTCCAGCTCACACCATGCAGCTGCTTGAAAAGATTTTGTTTCTGTGAGAGCTTTTACCTAGTTCCATAAAAAAAAATGTTTTAAACCCAAAGTCTAGCGAGCGGAGCGAGAACTGGCCGGGCTGTTGTGAGATGAACTGAATCCGCTCAAGGCTGAGCACGGGGCCTTGCAGGCAGGGGATGAGGGGGCAGCTACTTCAGAGACCGGGGGAATCCAGTGAGAGGACAGGTCCAGAATGTGGCCACTTGCTGCCCCCTCAGTGACATCCAGGTGGCTGTCTGAAACCTGAAACCTGAAACCTTCCCAGCCGATCCCCTGAACCCACAGAATTAATCAATATGACCACCGCCCATCAGCAATACTCACACATTTCTCCACATATTTCTCCCCCTCCCCCAGATAATCCCCCTCCGCCCTCTCCCCCAGGGCGGACAACTCCTGCTCCCAGCCCCAGACAAAACAAATGCCCCCTTCCCCTCACCGGAACACGGTGCCCCACCCAAACAGTCAGTACCTAAGCCCAGTAGACACACCCTCCCAATTATCAACAGGAAGGATGTGTAAATACCGCACACGTCACCTGGCTGTTGGGTGTGCTCTGCTGCTGTGGCCACAGATTGCACTAGAGAAAACCTCCGCACTGAAAAGGCAGGATTGAGCCCCAACCAAGCATCCAGCCATCTGCCAGCAGTGTCAAATAAATGATTTTCTATATGTCACATATGTATAGACAATACAAAATGTTATGCTACCCTTTGCATGTACTGGAATATATATATATAATGGACTGAGCGATCAGAACACTTCTCAAGGGCAAAATTATGATCCATGGTACGCTAATCCATGCTGGTGTACCCCAGCACATCACCAAACAGGATTAATAGTCAACTCACTGTGCAAGGTGCCCCTGTCCCAACACACAACCCTGTTTCCACTCCACCTCGGTGGTATAGAGCAGGGTTTTTGAAAACTTAAAAACCAAATTAGGCCTACCGAGTGGCTCAGTAGGTAAAGGCGCTCGTCCAAGCGCAGACTGAGCCCTGTGAACTGCAGTTCGCATTGGACTCAAAATGTGTCATTAACACCAAGCTAATCTGGACCTGGACTGAAAATGACACATCCTGCATTTGTTGGCAGAAAACAGTTTTCACAGTGTCACAGTAAATATATATCTATATTTAAAGAGCACTATTTAAAATAAATTTGACAGTAAATTAGCTGGACTCCACTCAGGGAAGAGTTGGAGTGGAGGGGGCGGCCCAACTTTGGTCAACGTCTATTTCAATCCGTAGGCCACAGCAACAGAACGATCTGCAGGGCCACGTTTCCTTCTATCTGGGCCGGCCTCATCCGGAGTTAAATTCCTGCTCTGTGCTGGTGGCCAGGTTCTGCTGTCTCCCCCACAGAAGCAAGGCCTTTGCAAAACCCTGCTACGCTACACAGTGACACTGTCGTTCTGTGCCTGGAGCCTAAACAGAGAAAATCAAAGAATGTTTTAGAAGTCTATCAGATCTCAGGGAAGCTGACTGAACTTAAATAATATTAAATAAGAAAATCACCCAAGTCTGATTATAGGTGCTTCGGAGAGCTATGAACTGAAAGATTCATTTAAATGAAATCAAACCTAGTTAAAGTACTCAGAAAGATATGTTTAAGGCTGCATTTCAGCTGATTAAGCTATTTTGAAGTGGAATTTGGTTACCACTAAGCCATTGTTATAAAACTAATATTAAAAGTTTGCATGCTGAATTCCACAGAACTGACACTTCAGGGCCAAACCATGAATGCATAGGACAATTAGTCCCTTGCTTACCGTTTATGAAAGACCCGAAATAAGCGCTGATAAGTTAGATGTCTGTAAAGAAAAAGAACACCTTCTGTTCCGTGTTAGGCACTCTGATCCCAAGAACCCTTGATAAGAGACTTCTGAGTAACATGGTCCTGGAACTCATTCACGTTAGCTCACTAATCACATCAATCCTAACCAGCTACAGACACACACTGTCCAGATCAAAGTCCTAGTTTAGACTTGGTTACAAACATACACATTTAGTAGGGAAAACAATTCTTATCACACAGCAAAAAATAAATAGCAGCTTAGTGGAATTCCTCTGCAGCGTCAGAAGACTGGAGCAGAGCTGGAGTAGACAGTAGCTGGATTTGGGCTCAGTGACCCATCCCCACACAGGACAGAACAGGACTGTAAAGGCAAACCTGGCGCCCAGCAGAAAAGAGATAATTTCACTGTCTGTGAGACTCTGAAAGTGAGGATTGTCTCTTTGAAGAGGGCGAAAAACGTCAGCTCCACACTTTTTATTTTCAGACAGGAAATAAATGAACAGTTTTGCAGGAAGGGGATGTGCAGTCCCCAGGACTGACCTAAATGTAGCAGGCTGCTACCGCACTGAAAGTAAATTTGAATGGATGTTTCTTTGCAAATGAATCAGATTTGGAACGTTTTGTTTTTATTGACTAGTTATTAACACTGCATGTAAAACAATGCGTTACATTACACCCTGCATTCCATCACATCCTTATGTACTTGCTGATTTTTTTTTGATCTTTGTGTAATTTTCATGTCTGAAAAGCCTGACACTGGAAAAGGTAGAAGAGAAAAGAGATGCCGTAAAAACAGCACTTCTGGTGCGAGTGGACAGCAGACAACATGTGAGTGATCAGGGCTGATCGCTGATGTCATGGGGCGCTATGTCAGTAAGCAGAACAGAACAGTAAGGGAACAGAAAGGCTCAGCAGTGTAACGTAGAGTGTGCCCAGTGATAAAGTGTAACACAGTAGGTTGTGCAGTATGGCTGGGTCCAGTGACACAGTGTAAAGTAGAGTGTGCCCAGTGACACAGTGGGTTGTGCAGTATGGCTGGGTCCAGTGACACAGTGTAGAGTGTGCCCAGTGACACAGTGTAAAGTAGAGTCTGCCCAGTGACACAGTGTAACGCAGTGGGTTGTGAGGGTATGGCTGGGTCCAGTGACACAGTGTAAAGTACAGTGTGCCCAGTGACACAGTATAGCATAGCGCGTCGCGCAGTGGGGCTACGCTCAAGCACACAGATCAGAACAGAGCTGTGTCAGAATCAGCGAGGAGAAGATTGGTTTATTGTGCACTTGTGTGTGTAGAAAATGTGTGTTGCTTTGAGTGCGCCTATGAATACAACCCCCCCACCCCCCTAGCCCCCAGCCCCTAACTTGGCATGAATTACTTTTTGTGTGTACTGCCAAAGCCCCTCTCTCTCTCTCTGTCTCTCGTGTTTTCTCAGCTGCTCTCTCTCAGTCTGTTGACTCACACAGAGAGAAGTTTGTTTTCCCACCTCCTTGGATGGATTAATTGTTTCCGTCAGCCAGGAGGGGGAGAGAGAGTGCGTGAGACAGTCCCTTGTTTTCTTCTGAGAGTCCAGGACGATTTTGGGGGGAGGGCAGTGGGTGACAAATGGTCCCAAGAAATGGTCACATTGTTCACCACCAGCAGGAGAGACCCAGGAGCTTCTGGTCGTGTGATGTGCCGCTGGTCACCAGTAGCCACCACTGACCAGGCTGAGGCGGGAGGTTTCAGCAACGCGGTCACATGACCACACAGTTGGAGCAGGTTCCAATCAGGATGCAGCTCTGAAGCATTCTGAGTCTTGCACACACCTAAAAACATTCATTTAATTTGCTATCTTGATTTGACCTTCATTAAACTATTGTAACGGAACTCTACATGCCAAGAAAACAAATCAGAACAAAAAATCCTTTTGGCACATTTTCAACTAAAGTACAATTTTGGTTTGCTGAGAAAATAGATGACAGCATCACGTTGGAGGCACGTTGGTTAGCAACACCCTCCAATGGGGCGAGATCAAAGCGTTACACACCCCAGCTGATTTCATGTGCCACAATGTATCCTATTGGAGGAGAAACAAAGGACTGGATGGCAGATCTGCGCTGGGCCGATGACTTCTTGACTGCTGAAACATACATTTTTTCCCCCCTTGCCTCCTTCACACTGGAATGAGGGAAACTGCGGGTTGTGCCAAGACAAAGAACCTTCAACATTTACTCAGCTTTGTCACAAACTTATCGGGAAAAGCAATGAAAAGCGCAGCTTTGTACGCTGAGATGCGCTGAGAACACGTTGAGAACCTGTTGAGAACAAATTGAGAACGAGTCGAAAAGTTCCTTTTAAGAGCAGTATTAACCCTGGCAATATTAACACCTAACACGGAAACTGATATTGCTCACAGCTAAAATGCAATCAATTAGCAAGTATGCTATAAATCATTTGAGTATTGAGAAAGTTCTTGTGGGGGTAAAACTAGCTCCATTACGTTGTGACAAAAATGCTTTAAATCTGAGCTGTCAAACTTTCTTCCAAGGACAGTGCAATCAAAAAAACGTTTTTCCTCTTAAGCTGGAGAACCCTTGGCCAGTTAGCCCATGCTTCTCTCTAACATTAGGTTTTACACTTAAAGCAGACGGTCTTACCCATTGCTACCAATACAGTGGGTCAATAAGTAGACCAAGCTACAGTGTCCTGCAGTAGAAGACCCCTCAAAGGTACATTGGCAAATGCTCTTTGAGGAATTAGACTATAAAACACATAATACAGTACACAACAGGATTATGTCCCTAATGACATACGCTCAGCGTGTTCATCGCTTAACAACTTTATTCCCTCGCTTGTCTTTATTTTTGTGTCACCGCGTGATGATATCTTCATCGCATGCGTACCGTATGTACATATAAGGCATCGTTTGTGATTCCTGATTACTCCGGTCTTCAGTTTCGACTGAGATTTACATGCCACAGCTAGCGAATAGCGGCTCCCCCCACAGAACAACAGATAAAAGAATCCCGAGTGGCCCCCGACATATTGAACCTCTACCCCCCACCCCCACCCCCACCCCCTTCTGTCAGTGCTGCTTTGTTCTCTTGTTCGTCCCGGTCCCGTCTGTGTGGGTCTTTGTCTTGCTGTCGCTTCTAAGATGGCTCGGGAATTAGGATCAATTACCGACTCATTTGTCACACACACGGGCACTCAGGCGCGCACGCCCACTCGGCCCCATTCACGCCCACAATGCCTCTCACCTGCACCACCGCTCGCCAGGACACTCAGATATTCATAAAAATCTGGAGGGTCCCCGTTCCACCTCAAGGGCTAGCAATTCTCATAATCCCCTTTTCTCTGTGTGGGGTTAGTGTTCCCTGACCGCTGCATAAAGTTAGCTTCTCTCTGTTCCATGTCCACCGCAGTGGCGCTAAGACTGCTACTTTGTCACACCGTTCAGACAGTTTAGTGTAGAGTTTAATACTACATGAAAAGAGAAATAAAGAATGAAACATGGACAGAGGGAGGAAAAATGAGGATGGAAGTGGGGATGGACACAGGGGAAAGGGCTGGATGTAGAGCGCCCTCTGCTGTTTTATATGTTTATTTATATATTTAGCACTACTAAAGGTGGTTTTTGGCATGAAGAATTTGAAGAAGATACAAAGTATACATGTGTCTTAAGTTTATAACCTAAACTTATGGACCAGTTGCCTAGGATTTTTGTCTTTTTAATTGATACTCTCTTTTTCCTTTCATTAGTTTTTTGTTTTCCCTAATTTCATTAAAATATGTTGAGCTGTCAGTTATGCTTAATTAACAGAACCCCCCCCCAACACAGCTTTCTCTCCCCTCGATTCCCAGCACGCCGAACCATGAGCTATCACCACCACACGTGACAGTGGTGAACCCTAGTACAGGGGCCCTGGGGCCACGCAAGATCATCTGTCCCCCTCTCTCCCCACACCGCCGCCAAAAGCTCCTGACACGAAAACAGGCCCTTGCGGCCTGAGCATGGCCTCCCCATTGTTTCCTGCTCCTCGGCAATGTCAGAGCCTCAGGAAACCTTCCAAGGAGCGCCGGGCGAATCCATTGTGTGTCCCCGCCCGTGGGGACCCTTGCCTCTGCCTTGATTGTTCCGCGCGGCGTAAGGCGCGCAGCGGGCGAGCGTGACGCTGGGGCAGCATCAACGCGCGTCTTCGTGTGAACCCCTGCCCCAGGCCCCATTGTGTTTGCTTCTGCTGAGTCGAAGTGGACAGTCCTGCCGCGGGAAAACGAGATGCGCCATAGAGTCGGGTCAGGGCACCGCCGGTGATGGCGTGATCCCCCTTCCCGCCTCGGACCGCCTGCTAGGGGGGCCTTTCAGTGCTCCGAAACGGTACTCAGTCAGGTGAGCTCATCACTCGCTCATTCAGCTGCGTTACTGCAGTGTGTGTGTGAGTTACACTTCCTCCATCCCTTTGCTCTGTTTCAACTTGGATGTCCCTTCTTCCTTCAATCTGTCAGCTAATTTCTCTCCATTCCACTCTTTTATCATTTGCTCTGTTGTTTCTCTTTGTAGATTGACAAAGGGGGGGGGGGGGGGGGGGGGGGGGGGGGGGGGGGGGGGGGGGGGGGGGGGGGGGGGGGGGGGGGGGGGGGGG
>JAOYSI010007169.1:0-12309 GCA_025775065.1 Hiodon alosoides | reverse complement strand
CGAAGGGGATGCCGACATTTCGTGTTCGTTTACTTTAGTTTTGTTCGGTGTTTTGTTTAGTTTGTTATTTTAGTTTGTATTGTTTGCGGTGAACCCGTGAGGGGGATGCGTTTGTTGAACTCACAAATAATTAATTTCAATGCTGCATTAAGTTTGCAACAATTCCAATACCACCAATTCCCACTCCAGGTGGTCACATTTGAATTTGAACCAGCGGAATCTATTTCATAGGGCTCAGTCTGAAACTCGGGGGTGCGCCTTTACCAGCTGAGCCACTCGTCTTCCTGTTTTAATCCATTTGTCTTTCCTCTTCTGACATCCACCAAACTCAAACCTAATGAAATACACATTTATTCAACACCTGTGCTGTAGTCCCTGGACGACCCTGTACAATCTCCACCCTGTTTCAGATTCTGTTTTCAGCCAATGATGGCATTCCCCTCTGAAGATAACCAGAGGTCATTCAGACAAGAGGATGGGAGGAATACAAAGAAACACTTTTTAAAAATTCAAACCATGTTTATCCTCAATATGGCTTCTTCTCATAATAGTGGTCGAGACAAAGCATAACTGATAAGATTCATCAGGCTTATTTCCATAGTCTAGAATATTTTTTTTTTACTCCGGTATCTCCAACCACTGTTTGAGCCAAGCATTTTTCAGCATTCCAACAGGTACTTACTCCAACAACTTCTGAAAATTGAGTTGCTGTGGGAAGGGGGCTGTATTGTATCACGGGGTCGGGCAGGAGCTGGAGGGATGAAGAAGCTGGAGGACAGATGGAACGAGCAGCAGCACATGGGAGAGATATCCGAGGGCAGAGGTGGGGGAAGGAGGAATGATGTTTGCTCCTTCTCGTTGGATGTAGGAAGCGCTGAGCTGATGTCCATGGTGTAAAGACACGAGGCTTCTGATTTGCTCTTTTCAAACCCATGTCTGTATGGACAAAAGTAACCCCCGCAGTGGCTGGATTGTGGAGGGACGATTCAGAAGGACGCTTCGGCGAAAACATAGAGCACATGCACAGGGGTGACTGTGTGTGTTGTGTTAGAATACTCTGTGTGCTGGGCTGACGTTCTAGGCATTTACTTATAGTCATACAATACAGGTTACTGAATGCATGAAAAAATAGATGCCGTGAAAACTACCCATGAAATAGCGATGCAAACCATCAGGGGTTCTCAGCAGAAACCCTGAACCTATGGCACATTTACAAGCCAGACAGAACCAGCTTTGTCTGCCAGATCCTTGGTCATGACCATGAGAGATGAGGCAGAGACCTGACATAAAGCAAATGTGGGTATTTATTTACAAATACAGTGTCCAGGATATACTAGACAAAAATACCAGTCATATTCACCAGGACCAACTACCATGACCAGTTCCTTTGTCTGAACAAAGCCGCATTTTATATTCTCCACTCTTGGGTGCTACCAACTACAAGGGTGCTCTAGGATGACCTATTTGACATACCATATCTACAACAGAAAAACATAAATATTCACAACAACAACACACTCACATACAACCCCCTTATAATCAATACCTTCCAGACAACAACCACAAAGCTAGCAAACGTCGACCTAACGTATTCTACTCCCCCTACACAATCCTATCAGTTGGAACCCTCCCGGCACGATAAGGAGGCGCTTGTTTCCCGGGGGACTCTTTCAATCGCGAACCCTGGGAGCTGGAGACAGAAGAGCAGTGTTTACCATATGACATTACGTTCCCTCTTTGTATCTCATGTTAGTTCTACACTAACTGCATACACGTCAACTATGTTGCTTAAATCACTGAGCCCCGGAAAAATTATTGCGAACTCCGCTAATCACCCCATGTAATTATCTTTTCCACAGGTGGCGCGGCCAATCCAACCACTCAGCATCTGAAAACCCCAGATCGTATACGGATACACATGAAAGTTAACAGAAAACCTCTCATTAAAAGTTCTACACCTTACAATTGTGTGCAAGTATTTGATTATGCTAACATTTTATCCAGCTTTACTGTGCAAACTATCAGGCTGAGCAAATATGCTTTGCCAATAAGGAAGCTCTAGAGAAATGTAACGGAGACTGAGCGGACCTTCGTTACACAGGGCCACTCCATATTCAGCTGCCTGATGTACCTTCCCGCTCCACTGGTTTGTTGGTTTCACACGCAGTACTGGGGTGTGCTATGGAACGAAGCCGTGGCCCGCGGTGGCCTTCAGTGTAGACTCTCGCACAGCCCAGCCACAGAGGAGAAAAAAAAAGGGTCTCAGTTGTTTAAGCTGCTAAAAAATAAATACATGCTAAACAATGCAAGTGTGTTGAAAAATACGCATCATTACACTGAACTGGAGGCACAGCTCCCGCTAAGCTTCTTATTCTGATTTATTCAGGCCGTTGCTGCCCAGGAGGCTTCTGCCCATTCATTATAAAGACATGCCAGCCGTGTGGATAATCCAGAGAAACGGCCAGGTTTACACTTTAACCTGTAAATCCAAGCTCTGAGCTCATCACCTGCTGTACCACTGTAAGCTGATTAAGCTGCTTTCATTGCAGAGATTACCAGAAATTACATAAATACATGCAGCTGTGCATTATCTGTACAGTTTATTTCATGTTACGCTGAGTTGCAGGAGAGTCAGTGAACTAAGGAACTGGTCCCGTAACCAGAAGTTTGCAGGTCTAAATCCTGGGAGAGGCTGATGTGCTTAATCTGAATAGCTTCAGTAACTGTTGAGCTGCATACATTTGGGTAAAAATGTACACTGTCAAAGCGTATCTGTTCAGCAGGTTAGGAAATAACACTGTTCTTTTGAAAGTAAAGCGTCTCCCACAAGTGTGCGAAGCGTCTCCTACATGCGAGTGTGTACAAAGCAGGAACACAGCGTAACTGCAGAGGTTGTTAACCACGGAGCGTTATCTCCCTTGCCCTTACATCCGTATGAGCATCCCTGAGTCTGAAATTATCGATATTTATGCAGAAATGGGAGGAAACCTGCCCAGGAGCCGGCGCTGCCAACATCCTCCTCCTAATAAAATTACTTTTACAGAGAAGCAGTAATTAATTTTCAGGACACCTCAGCAGCTCGTCTTGGGTTGCATACCAAACCTGCTCCTGTATATAGTCTTTTCTTCAAGCTTTTATTACCCGACAACCCCTGCCCCGCGCAAGCTGTCCATCCTGATAATCACTCCTGGCTCAGCCACGGTGCGGTAGCGCATGAGGTCGAGGCCTTAGGCCCGGTGTCGTTAGCATGCACCTAACGAGACCGGTAAATAAACACTTAGTGAGCTTTGTCCAAGGCACATTAGAGCAGCTCTGTCTGAGAGAAGTCGGATCGACCCTACTGAATCCCCTTTGCCCTCTCCTCCCACCTACGCCCACTCTGAACAATGGTCTTGTTGTTTTTTGAAACTGAAAGCCTTTAAACCTGCCTAGGTAAAAAGCTGCCTTTATACGAAGAAAGGGGAAAAGGAATATTAATTAGAACTACTTGGTGTGCCACTGCATTCAACTGCAGGGAATCAAAAGCTACCCGTTTCCCACAGAACTCTTTTTCTCATTTCCTGAAGACCAAGTAGGCTTGAAAAGACCAAGTAGGCACATTTATGCCGGAACATGTGTGTGTGTGTGTGTGTGTGTGTGTGTTAGTGGGTGCTTTTTACTTTTCAATGTGACTTATACAGCTTTAAATTACAGCCATCGTGCGTCCAGATATTCAATGAATCCATAATTACTTCAGAAGCCCACAGCCTACCGTACCTACATCACCCTACAATCTTCTGGTCTGCACTACCGCACTACTACAGTTCTGCAAAGCTAGGCTGAAAAAAAATCTTTCAAAAGTTTTACTTTGTTGTAGAAAAATATGCAAGCAATTCTCGAAACTGAAGGCATGGATGTGATTGTGTGACGTGGTGGTAATGACATCGCAACTGGGAAATGCAGTAAACCAGACTGCCAATTATCATGAGGCTGTAGAATCTCTGACCGGCTTCTAGTCAGACATGGTTGAGCCACGGCTGGGCTCCGGAAAAAAAACACCCAATCTCGCACCTCGAAATTGTGCAATCCTCCTTGTTTAATAAACATGCTTATCTACCAAGGGTTATTATCTTACGCGATTGTTGGTGCAGTTTATGTCGGGAAAGGCCTACTGTGACAGGGATCAGCATTGTATCACCTGAGCCAACAATGCACCCTCTCAATAGGTCACCCCACCAACTTGATCAATCCCAATCAAAGTCACACCCACCAGCCCCCCAAAAGTCTTCATTTTCCCTGGCAACAATACCTAGAAAACATGTGGCTTGTACTCATGCAGTGCTGCACGATTAAATCATAATGTCAGCCTGTGCGATAATATAACCGCAAACGGCTGCGATTCAATTGAATAAAAAACGTGCATGAACCTATTCTCTGAGTGCATTCTACTCATCTATGGCCATAGTAACGAGATGACCAACCAATCTTGGTTTAGGCATTCGAGTGTGTGCAGTGTATGGTCACATGGCCATCCAGTGTGCAGACCAGGTGGAAATGGATGCCAACCAGCTGGCCGACGCTGAACTGGCGGCCAAAAAAAACGCAAACTCTGTTATATGGCAATATTTTGGATTCAAGCTTAGCGACACTGAGCAGAAAGAGGTCCTGTGTAAAACATGCTAACTAAAGTCGCTACATCTCACGGCAACACGACAAATTTGTATCAGCACCTTAAACTGCACAGAGAAAAGTATGATGAATGAATGACAGTGAAAGCCCTGACTAATAATGAGACAGCTGAAAGCCAGCCTGTGGGCCAAACAAAACCAAAAATAATTACAGATGTGTTTGCGAATGTTACGCCATACAACAAGTCCACACAGAGATATAAAGAAATCACCGACTCTATAACGTACTACAGTACTTGGCAAGAGACATGGTGCCCATGTCCACCATTAGCAAAGAGGGATTTCAGAAAATAATCTGCACCCTGGACAGGAGTACCAGCTACCCTCGCGGATCTGTTTCTCTCAAGATGCTGTCCCTGAGCGAAGTTCTACTGGAAATACTCAAGTTCTATTCAACTACAACTTGATAACTTAAAAAATAATAAGCAGTTTTAGTGGTTTGGGGTTTATTGAGTGAACCTAAAGCATCACTTTAATTTTATATACAGTTCCATTTTTAGAAGAGGTTGTACAAAGTATGCCCCCATTTTGTAACTTAACTCATTTTTACAATACACACTTCTTAAATGTCCTTGTTTGCTTGGGCATTCAAAATGTCTTATTTTAATGAAAATTTTTATTATTTATTGTTCTATTTATCTAGTTACACTATTGAGAAAACCTAACAAGTTTACAGAAATTCCTTTATTTAGAAAAATATATATTTTTTAGATTTTGTATTTTTTATGCTAACTTAAGTTTGTAAGTCTTTCTTGATAACCAAGCAACTTATACCATTCGTTTATTATATCACAATCGCAATCGCAAATCGCAATATTGTCCACAATAATCGCAATATGACCTTTTCACCAAATTGTGCTGCCCTAGTCTTATGCTCGTGCTTTGAGTGAAGGGTAGGAGGGTAGGCAGGAAGACAATGTGAGGGCTGCACACTTGAAAGAAAGCACACCTGGGAGAACAAATAAAAACATGTCTCCAACCTACTTTCTGGGTTCTTGTTTTTTTTTTCCCCCCCTCGGGGCCCTGTTGTTTAAATACAAGAGAGGCTAGTGCACATGACATAACTCCCAGGGAACTCTGATTTTATTATCAAGTTCCCAGGCTTCAAGACCTTCCAGCAAGGTTATCGCCACGCCAACATTTTACAGACAGAATGCTCCAAAACATCACAATGAGTACAGGATGGAGTGTTGTACCGCTTCAGCAAAGTGCAGTGAATGTCCTCAAAGCCGGCTCCGAGTCTTGATGCAACAATCAATACTTCTGCGTCCTCTGCACTGCACTTTGATAGAGAAGCGTTAAGATCCCTGACTTTATCTCTCAACAGAAGCTAGCCTCTGTAATCTCACACTTCTCCACAAAGCCGTATTTCAAGGCCTTTTTTGGAGGCACGGCCAGGTTAGAGTCCCTTGTGCTTCCTTCAACAGCCTCTCCTCTGATTGTCTTATGTGGTCGGAAAGACCTGGACACCAGTAGCAAGGCCAGAAAATGTCAAGAGCTTGTTTTCTGATTTAAAAAAAAAACACCTTGGTATCTTATCCAGCAGCAACCCCACCTCGCTTCAGTTTCTGTTGCACAGACAATTTTCTCAGATATATTTTATTTTAAATTAGATTCACTTGGTGGTATTTCCAATTGCTTCTTTGGGGTGATGTTTTTTTTTTTTTTTTGGTGGGGGGGGTACACAAACTACAAAAACACAGGGTTTCAAGGTAAGTGGCAATCCCAAAATTATTCATGGCCCCCGGTGGACACTGCTGACAGGTCCTACATTAATCACCCTCCCACCTAACCCAACCAGATGCCCTGTTCCTGGCTGCCAGCATCCAGCTACTGTAGGAGAAGAGAGAACGTGAGGCTAGGGAATGTAAAAAACGAAAAATAACAGCAGATACACACAAGACCCCACAATGCACAGGGCAACAAAATTACGGGAGCAGCCATGACAGGAATTTTAAAATGACATTTTAAACTGACACCACACATGACTCAGTGCTGAGAGCTGTTGCAGTCTCCACTTGACTCTTCTCCCTTAGATCTTCCAAATTATGCCTGGCCAGCGGCAAACCTCTCGACTAGTTGTAAACAACACAGAGAGGGTACTAAGGCCACAGCCAAACCAAGCCCAACCCACTCACACAGAACAAAACAATAATGAGGAAACATGCCATAGAATTTCCCAACCTGTTCCTGTCTGGACAAGCCTGGATCTCTTCAGTTCTCCAGTAGCGTTATCAAACTTCAACTGGAAAAAAAACAAAAATCTGGTCATTTAAACTCATCGAATAAATCAAACAAAAAAAGAAATAGAAAGTACTTCTTTAATCCTTTTAAGCCCAAAACTACCACCTACCTGACCCAGGCTCCCAACTATGAATGCACAGAGCTACCGCCCAGCTGACCTAGGCCCCCAACTATATACACATTTTTCTCCCAGCTTGTGAAACTTCATTAAAACTGATAAAAATGCAGGGGTTTCCCATAGACTAACAGGTATTTCATTGTGTCACAATGAAACAATTACATTTTTCTAAATATTTTTTTACCAGAAGGATGTTCTAGATCATTTACTTTAAAACTTTCCCATATGTACAGTGCCCTCCATAATGTTTGGGACAAGGACATTTTTCATGAAGATGAGTGAGCCAGTACCTGTGACAGCCATACATGCCCAGGCCATAACACCTCCACCACATTTCACAGATGAGGTGGTATGCTTGGGATCTTGAGCAGTTCCTTATCACCTTCATACTTTGTTCTTGCCATCAGTCTGATACAAGTTAATCTTGGTATCATCGGTCCACAACACCTTTTTCCAGAACTCTGCTTCAAAGTACTTCTTGGCAAACCCTAACCTGGTCATCCTGTTTTTTTGGCTAACCAGTGGTTTGCATCTTGCAGTGTAGCCTCTGTATTTCTGTTCAAGAAGTCTTCTGCGGACAGTAGTCATTGACACATCCACACCTGCCACCTAAAGAGCGTTCCTGATCTGTCGGACAGGTGTTTGTGGAGTTTTCTTCATTGCGGTGAGAATCCTTCTGTCATCAGCTGTGGAGGTCTTCCTTGGCCTGCCAGTCCCTTTGCGATTACTATGCTCACCAGTGCTCTCTTTTTTCTTAATAATGTTCCAAACAGATTTAGGTAAGCCTACAGTTTGGCTACTGTCTCTTACCGTTTTATTCTTGTTTCTCAGCCTTATAATGGCTTCCTTGACTTTCATTGGCACAATTCTGGTCCTCATGAGGACAAATGACAACAAAATACTCCAGAGGTTATCAAAAGCCTAGAATGAAGACTAGAGGCTGAGAGCTATACCTATACTGACGAAGCAATTAAACACACCTGAGTAATCACAAACACCTACGAATCCTTGTGTCCCAAACATTACAGTGCCCTGAAATGGAGGGGACTATGTATAAAGGGTGTTGTCATTTCTACATGTTGAAACTAAAATGTATGAAAATACCCTTTAATAAAACCTGAGAATGTGCACTTCAAACATTTGTGAATTGTTCGATTACAAATCTAAAGCTGTGGAGTAGAGAAAAATCAAGAAAAAAAGTCTGAAGACACTGTACATATACATATATATATATATATATATATAGATAGATAGATAGATATATACGCACAGCACTTAGCTGTATATATTGCCATACTCGTGCAATATGCCGCAACGCAGGCACCTTTTCAACATCAATTAAAATTCAATTACCTGCTAACAAAGACCTGTAGAAACTACTTTTGCATCCAACGCAGGGTGCCCAAAATGTTTTTTAATCTCCGTCGTACATACCGCCAGTGCATTAATGAAAAGGGATATTGAAAACTAAGCGATGAGGAAAGGGGGAGTGTGGTGGTAAGAGGGCAGAGAAGATACGGAGGGAGAAAATTTGAAATGAGGGCTTAAGTTGAATGATGCAGCAGTAGCGGGCGGGAGGTGCTTGTCAGAGGTAGTCACCATGACAACATTAATGGACCAAAACTCATCCAAAGTTTCCCACTAATCTCCCTTTCAAGCCACCCACACAGACTCAGACTAAATTGTTGTGTTTAAGATGCATCTAAAACATAACAAATAACAAATAACAAGAACAAATCAAAGAACTGACTCTTTGTATAAGTCAGATATACTTATGCACCTTTATGTACCTCATTACCATGTCTCCTGATGGGACTTTCCCCCTAGAAGAAACAAAGAGAGAATTTCACACTCAAGGCATTTTCATCTTCATACTTCTCTCCTTCAAGGTGTGGTTATGGGTGCAGACATGATGGTGTCTAAAGACTAATTTTGAACTGGCATTTTGAAAAAGCCCCACAGAAAGTGGATTTTAGAATGTGTTTCAGAAATTATATACATTTAAAAATGCAACTTTATACATTGCAGTCCTTAATGGATTAAAACAATACATATATTTTTTATTTCAAACCGCGACTAAGAGGGAAGGTGGTTGAGTTCTGTACATGCCGGCCTCTCGCTGCCCCATCAATAGTTTCCCCGTGGCAATGTAACCAAATCACTCACATCTTCAAAGTCTTAACATTGCCTTTGCTTTGTAAGAATATAAGCAGTAATAAACATATTTGTCAGTGACACAGTGAACAACGGGAGAGGTCATGTGGAGCCCTGCTGCCCACACATTTTAAGAAACATATTTATATAAATAGATGAACATGAATATATTAGTGTTAAAATGTATGTTGATTTCTCTGTTCAGAATGAATTATTTAATACGACATGTTGCATGGCATGTATCACCCGCATTTTGACACACCAACTTTGGCATCAGTTTCCTACCACTAAATCTCTTCAAGAGACTGATGTACTTTGCTAATGCAGCGATGTGTGACAATTCGACTTTTTATACTTTAAATAATAAATAATTAAATGGAACCTTAAGTCCCTAAAATTCTCTGAAATGTAGTTTTTGGATAGATTATTCCCATGTCTTTCCATGCAAAGTATGCTGTGCGACATACCCGTCAAGTTTGACCCCCCCCTCAGCTTCGAAAATCACTGCTGCCGGACTGCGTAAATCTCATAAGTTCCCTGCTATAAGAGATACGTGCCTCCCTGACTGATGAAAGGACAGAAAAACACTACGGGCGCCTGGAATGAGGGGAAAGAGGAGAGAAATTAGCAGTATTTGCTAAATTATGCCTGCTTGCAAAGATAACAGATTCTAGTGAACGTCCTCAGTTGGGCAATCCTGCATAATATCTTCATCTAATAACAGTCTTTTCTTTAATCTGAGTCCTTCCCAGTCTCTAATGGGCTCTGAATGGCTGTCTTGTGCATTACCTGCGAGAGCCTTACCCATAATGGCTTTTTAATCACCTCCACTTTGCTGCTAACTTCTCAGGTTCACAGACCCTTTGCATCTCGTCACAGACCAAAACGTGCGCCTGCACGTTTAATTTCCACCACGGAATGAATACACCTCCAAAAATATTCTGAGATTAAACAGATGAGAGCAGAGCAGACAAGGGTGGTAGCTAAGCCCAGATCCTTCGATAACAAGGCATTGTTGGGCTGTTGGACCTGGAAAAGATAAGGATGCAGTGTCTCCATGGAGAAGAGAAGCAAATGAGGAATTATTATCAAGGACTGGTTTTCAACCCACAACCTGCTACATGGCAGGTTTTGGCTTCATGAGAGGTTTCGGCTTCGCAGCAGGTTTTGACTTCAGGGGAGGTAAGAGGTACTGTGAGTGGATTTGACTTTAGGGGAGGTAAGAGGCACTGTGAGTGAATTTGACTTCAGGGGAGGTAAGAAGCTACGAGAGTGGTTTTGGCTTCATGAGAGGTTTTGGCTTCATGAGAGTTCAGAAGCTCTATGAGGGGATTTGACTTCAGGAGAGGTAAGATGATATGAGAGGTTTTGGCTTCAGCAGAGCTAGTAAGGAGGCTTGTGGAGAGAGCGACTAACTCCTACAAGAGCAAGAATAAAAAACATTATAAGGGCCAATGACCAAAACATACAAAAGTGGACATAACAGCAAGCCGTTTTCCATAAAAACAAATAGTTTGAGACTTCTGTGTGATCCAAAAACACTAGGAAAAAAATGAAAGAAAAACAGACTGAAAAGGACATGTTTGGCTTCTACTACAATAGGGGGAAGGGCAGACACAGGGTTGGCATTGGAAACCACCTAACACGACAGTTACGCAAGTTTCAAATTTGCGTTTGAAAGCTGGGATCAAGCGCAAGCATACTTCCATCCTGCAAAGATACAAGAACAATAAAAGCTTCTGCAAAGGCTTTCTTGGCTGAAGTTTCTTAATCGAAGAGAAATGTGTGGGCATCAAGGTTTTTAATTGTGCTCAACGCCAAGGTAGCCAAAAAAGTTCTGGATGCTACATGCTGAGAATCTCAGTAGATTAATTTCTACAGCTGTACCAAGGGAAATAAAACTTTACATTCCCTATTTGAGTTCTCAGAGTCCATAATAAAAACGTATTTATCGGATAAACCCAGGATCAGCACAAGATGTGAGTGCTTGCGCAGTTAACTAACCGGCGCTAGTGAACGTTTACGGGCATGTGGTGAAAACCTGCCAATAAAGCTTTAGGAATAATTGGCTTGGAGAATCAAGTCCACCCAGTCATTGAGGGGGGCACCCATGGCAGATGTGAAGTAACACTAAAGTTGGGCAGCACCACAATGGTGGGTTCAAACCGCAGCCGCCATGACTGGAAGATGGTGGATTGAAATCCCAGTGGCTGTGTCTGGAAGGTGGAGGGTTCAAGTCCCAGACATTGCACAGTTACTATAACCTTGAAAACAGCAACAAATTTTAATTGTTTTATTATATCTCTTATTGTAATAATGGGAAATACGTAAATGCATGACAATGATACCTGCTGGACAAACTAATGACCTAATTTGAATTATAAATCTATTCAGTGTGGCGCTTCTCTGAACACATTTTTGCAGGACACTTTACAAAGACTCATTTTTCCTGAGAGAATACAAAAACAAGAAAATCCTAAGCAAACTAATGTGGCCAAACTGGGAAATTATTCCCTGACCCCTGAAGGACGATTTAGTTAAGCTCTTTGAAAAAGTTGAATATTAAGCTTGTTAGAAATCGAATGGAGAAAACAATCCAACGGAGTCCCCCTAAAGGAGGACACAGAGGGCACATCTTCTTTCTCCTGAAACAAAGATTACTCGTGATCCTTTAAGATTATCTGTGCATTTTAAACAGTGGTGGTGTAATTAGGTAGACTGAGAATATATCAAGAGACAACTTTAAACACAATCCAGGTTCCACGCCTTTAGTAAAATGCAAGCATGCAATCAGCTACACACACCATACAGGATACGGCACTTATGCAACACACCACCGGCTTGTCCGAGGGTATGGAACCGGCTGGAATGGAAACATAGATATATTACGCCTTCTCACAGGAGCGGTATAAGGTCAGGAGGTGAGACAAGAGGTGAGGGGTTTTAATGGAACATTTCGGCTGCAGGCGGAAAGTGTAACCTATGTGTTTTGGCATACGGGAACCCTGACAGGGAATAAAACCCGAGTCCCTTCACGACTGCACACAAGGCAACCTAATTGTTGCAAAACATAATGATGGCATTGGTTATAGGCGCATTTCTAAGCTTCTGAATGTTCCAGTGAGC
>JAOYSI010007168.1:0-43848 GCA_025775065.1 Hiodon alosoides | reverse complement strand
GGGGGGGGGCACTCAAAAGTGACTATTCGAAGCGAACCAATGAAAATTGGGGGGGCAAACGGGGTGGCCAATCAGATCACAAGGGGGACGGGTGCCCCCCTGTGCACCCACGGAAGACCCGCGCCTCGCTCACATTCAATTACTGTAACTGACCCAAAATGCTTAAACACGTGTCTCTGAGACCATGGGACATTTAACAGAAAGATTCGACTGCTCGTTTCCCAGAATCGCTTCTTCACAGTGATTTTTCAAATGTCATTTACCCTTAACTTTCCCACTTTCCGCCGGATTTCTGGATGAGAGAAGAGCCGGGCAGGAAATTTATGGTAGCGTTGTTGAGGGGAAATATAAAAAAACTCTGAGGGAGATACTGTGTTTGCCGTGGAATAGGGGATTTCACATGCCTGGCTTCCTCTTTCTGAAAATCCGCGGCCATAGTTTTTCTTGACTTGAGTAGTCACACACAGAGCCATTTTCGTAAGGGTCAGGGTTATTGTGAAAGCGCTGGAGGATTCCTCAGACCACCTCACATTTAACCCTAACTGCAGAAATATCCGGTCGGGTTTAACAGATGTACCATGTTATGTTTTGGGCTGCAGACAAAACAACAGTAGGGCGTAAAATTGAACCCTCTGGATCTGTATTCATTTAGTTTTCCGGCAGTATCCATAGTCACAGGTGTGCAAGGTTTTTTCCCCCCACCATAAGTCCTACTGATGCATATTATATATAATGTATAAAAAAAGACACTATAGAAGAAATTGTATATCCTGGTATATAACTGGTCATATTAAAAAATACAGTCTAGTTCCCCATTTCCAGACCTGTGTCTGAGTTCTTTAGCTGTCTGCCTACATACACATAAGCAATGTTACATTAATGTTGCATAAGCAAAAGTTAACTATTGACGGGAAGCTGGAAGGCAACTTCCAAGAAAGTGCAGGTACAACTATTTGCCAAAAGTATACAGTTGGGGAACGAGAAGTCAATAATTTCAAGTTTGAACCAATGAATCAGTATATAAATCCCCGCATAGGCCTAGGAGCCCCTGTGTTTGTACTCAGGAAGTGGCCCGGTTGCCTTAGTATCAACGGACGGAACATTTCTTTTTAATTCATTTTTTTTTTTTTCAATGTTTATTCTCCATGGTATTCTAACTAGGTATCTGGGGCTGAATTGAGAATTTTAGTCATTCTCAATGTAGAGAGTAGCACTTTGTGTTTCTTTTCATTCAGGATACACTAGATTTGTGCCTTGTTCTTGCTTGCCGGGGTGGTTGTAAGCTGACGTGAGAAATTTTGGAGATAAAATCAGCTGCCTATAAGACGCTGGAGGCTAACTTGTGGTTCCTCAAAACGCCTGTCTCATTTACAACTGTGTACTCACACAAAAACAAATTAACCTGAACATTAAATGATGGAAATCCCTTTTCTATAATTTCATCTCTCTACGTAATTTAAGTGTGGAACATTAAACTGATGGAAAAGTCTTGACACATGGTCCTAATACTGATATTAAGCATGGTGTATAACTAAAGTCCAAAAATACAATAAAATGCACTTATTTATATCACGGTGTTTGTGACCCCTGTGACGGACCGGCGTCCCGTCCTGGGGGCTCTCTCCTCACGCCCCATGCCTGCCTGCTTAGGCTCAGTCGCCCCTCGCAGTTTCAGAACAAAGATGGAGCGATGTTTGTGTACCCTGACACAGGCAGAGACCAGGTGAAAGGGATGTAACAAGAATGTTAAGGCAGATTAACACAATAATGTCTTGTGTTATATATTTTACATATGTGTTATGTAAATAATGCATTGACTCTTTTAGCATGGTACATGGAACTGACAAATTCACCAAGCTTCCTTTAATGACCTTTAACCTGGAGGGTAAAATAATCACACTCCCGAGGGCCCAGGCACAATTTCCTGAAATGTTGAAATGTCCACAGAACTGTTAAGCTGCTGAAAAATACCTGAGACCTGTTTACAGGAAGCACAGTCAGACAGATCGTATCACTGCCCGTTGAGTTCCAGAAAGGTTCGGGATGAAAACGAATGTTGGCTTTTGACTTCTCACAGCGCCCCCCAGAGTCTCCCAAAGACATGTCAGTGTCAGCCCTTTTCCAGCACGGTTACCTTCACACTAAACTATGTCACTTTCAGCTTGGGGAATACCAATTCTCAGAAAACTGCCCTCTGGCATTTTCTCCTCTGCTGAAATCCAAACGAGACTCTTCCGTCACTGCACAGGCTGTAAATAACCGAGGAGCACTTCCCGAAGTTAGAGGCATTGTTCCAGCAAGCACGTGACTGCCGCCCTAGAAAAACACAAGCAGATATTCTCCTGTTCTTTTCCCTGCACAAATACGTTATTACATACTATTATTTTAGATGGCAACTGTGGTTCACGTGTACTGTATGCCAACACTGAGTTGTGTTACACAAAGAAAAAGCTACTTTTAACTTCTATGTTTTTCGTAGTATATTCCTGTTTTCTGGTTACTCATTGTTCGCTCTAACCAGTGATGGAAAATTTTACCGGAAGGTGTTTAATAAGCCTTGGTCATCGGCCTTGCATAATAATTGCAGCTCATTACGGCATGCTCAAGTGAATGCCGTCCGATTGCAATGTGAGGAAACTGCATTGCTTGGAATTGCATGAGATGATTCATTATCTGAGGGTGTTGTCATCAAGAACAAAATGTATCATTTCCAAAATAGGCATTTCGACTGTGCGCAGGCAAAAGGCACAGTGAAAGAGGGCTGGGTCAGAAGGAGTTTCTGCATGGGAATCGTGCATGCCTGCCCAGCGTTGCCTGGCTCTGAAACTTAGCGGAATGAGAAGGGCGCGTGGGGCGGAGGCTGGCCAATCTGCTCCAGCAAGGTGCTCCGGGCCAGATAGGGAGTTACACAACGACTCCTCCACTGCGCAGCCTCCGGGTCCTTCAAGTTATTCGCGTGGCGTTACCTCACTCAGCACTCTGACACGTATCACATTCCTAGAAGTGGTTGACTTACAGCCATACAGACTTGCACCTGAAATCTGGCGCGTTACGCAACAGCCCCCGGGGTTGCTCAACCGCTCTCGGTGCCTTCTTGAACTGTGTCGACACATCAGGAAGGAAAACAAAGGCAGAGCACGAGCAGCTATTCTAACTATGAGAATCGCATAGTGCGGATGAATAGCTGGCTCTGTCCTCCCTCCAAGCCAACACACAAAAGCTCCCCAGTGGGGAAAAAAACGGAACACACTGAAGCCTGTTATGCACGCTGTTGGTCCGTTGCTACCTGCTAAGCATTTTGTTTGTGGAGTGAGTGCAGGCCCAGAATATTAAACAAGTACAGTGTTCTCAAAATAGCAGATTTTCTGGCAGTGAAATCTGAAAATGGGTGCATTGCACTACACATTTTTTTTTGTCTACATCAGACAAAACAATTGACCATACAATGATCTATCTGCAATGATTTCAACGTATTAAAGTCTGATGAGAAAATGTAGTGACTTTAAATACATCCTAAATATCTTTATGTAGACATTTCATATTCTTATATTCTTATTTTTTTTTATTTATATTTTGCATTTTACCACCAATCGGATATAGTTTTGTTGCGTCGTAAATAGTTTTGGCAGAAGAAGAAGAACAGGGTTTAAACTGCAGCAAATATAGAAATGCGTGTTTACTTTTATGTGATACCACTTTAAAGACTGAATGGAGTGACTGCCTTTCGGAAATAAGGTCTGGATATGATGGTGATGAGATGTGTGCTGCAAGGTTTGCTAAGTGGCAGAGAGGAAAGATGAGAAGAGGCCGGGTAGGTGTGGCCCTTGAAAGGCAGTTATTTCAGTGTCTCGTAATCCTCCTCCAGAGATTTTATGACGTTGCGTCAGCTGTTGGCAGGGCCAGGGTGTGGGGCTGCCCACCAATGTGCTCAGCTTGGATCCCTGTCATCTGCATCTGAGCCTCAGAGGAGGGCTACGCTCGCCCGGCCCTGACACAGGCAGGCTGTTTAATATTCCCGCCGCTCGTCCGCTGCTGCGCTAATGAATGACGGTGTGCCTCTTCCCTGGATGACCGCCGGCAAAGGGTTCCATAATTGCTCACCAACAATACCGACCGCGCGCTTGGCAAGACCTCGGTTGTCGCTAGGCACTACTCAAAAACATCTCTCACTTCAGATCAAAATGCTGTTCACTCAAAATGCGGTTTACAAAGGTCTTCGGCCCCATTCGCTCACTCACCAGCTACAAAAGATTATCAGTTGATCTACTGACAACATTATGCTATGTGTCAGTCAAACAGATTTCCGTAGGTCCAATGGCCAAATTAAATCTACTGGCGCTTGCCAGCAGAGACCCACTCAACGTGCACAGCTACGCTTCACTTTATTGTTCCTCGCAATCAGGAATTTGTGCAATAAAAGATGTTTCACGATAATCATCTGACTACACGGTGGGGCGTTTAGTCACTGCTAGCCCTTTCTCTAACACGGTAGTTAGGCTTTGTCCCTGCAGATGGGGCACATTTCAGACTATTACATCAGAATGGTGTTCACACCCATACCACAAGCCTGAGCTAACACAGCAGACATCTGATCAGAGCAAGATTGCATGGCTTTCTGTTTCAGTCAGCGAGGCACCAGGTTCGGATTTTTTAATGGATGGAATATTGACCCATGTCAAATAGTATACATTAAATTTATGTTTTGCATTTTTACAATACATTTTTTGCTTACTTATTGCCTGAAAAGAAAAGAAAAAAAAAGTTTTCATTCAAATGTGCCCTTAGACAGAAATGTTGATTTAAAATGCACAATGAATCTGACAAATGAACATACAAGGCAATGCTTACCGTGTCCCCCTGCCACAGTCTTATAATGAGACTGTGAAAGGAAGGGATATGGATATTTTCAAGAAATTTGAAATACATTTCTTCTTTGAATTTTTAGGGGAAGGGCTGTTTTGGTGTTCGTGAGTTTACAGGTAAATGTTTACCAGTTTTTCAAACAAGACATGCAACCCACAGAGTTGGGTACTGTTGCGGTGAATCTTTTGACGCAAGGCCGTAAATGTTGAGTCTCCAGCGCGCACATGACACTGTTCCCTCTGACCACTCACTGTTGTTCAGTTGGGGTCTGATTACAGTCGTATAAACAGAAAAAGGAAATGAATTGCAAACCACAGACTCTGTTTCCTCCATGGCTCCCCCTCACCACATACTTCTGCCAGTGTCGGTCGGGGTGGGAGGAAATCCTCTCACAGCAATGGATGGGAGGCGCCCCGGATAATCACATCCTGGCTGCTGACCCCGCCGTGCCCCAGGGTCCCACGGTGACTCGCGGCGAGAATCAAGATACGCTTTAGAACTGGGAACGGTGTGAAACGTCTTGGAAGCATAGCATGTTAGCTCAGTGTGAAATTCCCACACAAATGCATTTCCCGAACGGCTGATGCGTCTGCATTACATCTGTGACAGAACTGTCACAGTCCTTTTTGACAGGAGATTATAATTACTTTTTATATGACGGTGAGTTTCAAAATTAGTCAGAATAATCATCTTTGTATTCACAAAATATGATTAAAGCAAATTAAATAAAATTTACAAAGGAATATGAATAAGAAGCAATACACACAATGCACTAAATGTTCTATTGAAAGACATTGTGGATATGGTGTTTTACTTAGGTGTTATTGCCGAACATATTACAGTGTAGTGTTATAGTTTAAACATGACTATTTAAGAATTCATACCTTTTCCTCCAATTACTGCATATGTCACCTTCAAATTACATTTAGTCCTCAAACTGCACACTCTGGTTATGCAATGGAAAGTCCTGTTGAATCTTTCCTTTTTTGGCTAATTTTAATAAGCAGATAAATGTCATAAACTGAACATAATCTGTCAAGTTTGTCAACAAATTATCTTTTGTTGGATATAGGAAATTATTGTTTCAAAACATAGTATGTACTTTTGGCTGACCCATTTGTTTGTGATATGATTCTGATTCTGAGAGGCAAGTGGAGTTATCCAAATTACATCAGTAGGAAAGTAATGTTGTCAACCCTCTGTCTCTGTTGCTGTACCTGAAAACGTCATGTATATGACCCGTCAATTGGGTAGGACACTCGCAAGAAAATGCAAACACCTCCATAAAAACCCAATTGCTGGTGGGCTGGGGGCTGTTTGCTCAGCTGGTTTGGAATGTATTTCTGCAACAAATACATATTTGGCAGTGGACATCAAGAGGTAATTAAACCATGGGAGATCACATACCAGGTCTCAGATGTCTCGACAAACCTGATGATGACTTCGCATTTACCCAGAGGACCGCTATGTCACTGACAGTCATGTCTACTCAAACGCTGACACTGAACTGCCGCTCAAAGACCCAGCAGAACAGGTCACGGGCAGGAAATCAAGTATCCCCAGTAAAAACTTTTTAGACAAGTGCGGCGTGACGAAACGTTTACAGGCAAGCATGACACTTTGGAAAATTCATTTTCCACACCTCAGGTGCAGAGGTGTTTCAATCCACACGGCATCCTCGCAGTTTTTTTCCATAACCTTCCAAACGAAAGTGTGCAGGTGTGATGTTGGTAAATGTGTGTGGATGTCTGCGAACATAGCTTCCCGTCAATAATACGTCCTGCTCCTTAACTTTATTGAACCTTCTCTGTTTTATTATTTCCGCACATATTGGCGCTGCTAACTGCCGCCTGGTGTCCAAGAGCAGTGATGCCTGCAGCAGAGGATGTTCCAGGCTTGTAGATTGCATCGATGTAAAAATCTTAATGACACCAGAGTAACTCTCTGAGGGTGGCTCCGATAACTTTAGTGTGCGAGTGGATCCATCTTCCATTGCATTATGGGAAAAAGAGCACCGCCAACGATATCCATCCAGGAGCCAGGCCTTTCACCAGTGTATAAACGATTGCTGGCAGAACGAAACACTAAATCACCCCTGCACAGCTATTTTCTAACACAAACTAGGGTGAGGCACGGTGAGAAGTTAAACCGATCATATTTGTGTGACCCAGCGAACCGTGGGATTAAGGGTCATTTTCGTTATTGTGACAGTACGAGCAGTTGTCTGCGTATTAGTTAAAGCTATATATGAAATCTTGGCTACCCTCAGTCGCCTTTTTAACGACTCAAGAGGAACATAATGTCCCCAGAAATTCCCTCGGCTTATGGGCTTAAAGCTGAAACTCGATAGTACCAATTTTGAAGTACTAACATGGATCCCTCTTCTGTTTGCTTTCCCAAAGCCCAGTAGTCTTGAGGGAGGGACTAATTAGACTGTGGCTCCCGCTAATACCACACTGTAAAGGACTACAGCTCATATGTGTCAAGGGATGAAGGCTGTCATTTGAAATTGCAGCGTATTAAACATATGTCTGTTTTGAGATTTCCAGAGAGAAATCACTCCGAAATAATGTGCTCACATGACTCCCTTCACGCCTAGAACCAGGAGAGAGGAAATATACAATTTAGGAATATTAAGTTAAAAGTCAGGGAGGACAAAGCATGAGGTTATAAGGCTGTGAGGGTTGTGAAATCGCATGCAGCTGATTTCATTGGTTTGTGGCACATTGGATCTGCAATCACCAACAAAGATAAAGTCTTGATTTCTTTTTTCAGCGTAGCGAGGAATTCCTATCAGAATGCCACCCCCCATTTCAATGTCAGACCACAGTTGACTAAGACTGCTTGGTTTCTGATTTCATCACACATATTATGAAAGGCATGTGATTTGAAACGGAATACAGCTGACTCAAATCTTGTGTGTGTACGTGTGCGTCCCTGAATTTTCAAGTAAATAAGGGATCTACTACATTTTCTTACAAAGCAGCGCCATGGCAAGCCTCTGGTTATTTAAAAACATTACTTGAACAAAGTTAAATGTGAGAATTCATCCTTGTCTGTATTGCCTGTGTACGTCTTTTAGAGGAAGCGACCTAATCTATAATTAAACGCATAAAAGGAGAAAACGTTTCTGCTGACTTGACTCGCCATTAGGTAATGGGCTGGTGTACACGTTTGTTGTGCTATTCACCTGTGAGAATCCCATCCCCTCCCAGAGCTCAGACAGTAGTAAATATATTGTGCCGTAATGCTCTGCTTTATTTAGAAATTAGGGTTTGCTCACCATGTCTCCACTAACCAAACTTCCCATGAGTTCATCCCGTCCAGGTCCAGGCAACGTTATTTGGCTTTTGCCAGCTCTGCCCACTTGTGAAATGTGATATCTGACATCAGTTGTCAGTTGCCCATAGCTGCTTACCCTCCGTTAAATGATGTTATCAGTAGCCCTGCTGCGATGCTAAAGATAACCTCTGAAGCTGGAAAACACTTTTCATCAATTCCAGGAGACATACAAACTTTTAAGGAGCTAAATGTCATAGCACTGCATTACGCTACATGAAAGTATGGTGGGAAGCCGTGTCAGCTATGGGGCTTGGGTGGAAGGGAAGAGGTAGCGGTTAGGGGCGGCTGCTGGTTTAGTGGTTAAGGTTACAGGCTTGTTGCCGGTTCAAGTCCCAACCCAGCTGTTGTAGCCTTAAACAAGTTACTCAACCTGAACTACTTCAGTAAAACTATCCATCTCTATGAGTGGTTGAATGTAGAAATCTTAAGCTGTGAAAGTTGCTTTGGATAAAAGCGTCTGCTAAGCAACTAAAATGGTAAATTGCTAGCATCGCTGTAAAAGATAAACCTATGATGGCAGGGGGTTTCAGAGGCCTTTGTGATCAACCCTTCAAAATGTCTTTTTTAAGTGACTGAACACCTTGCGAAATGGTCTCAGAGAAACTGCTGAGCCTCTCATTTTCTGACCATGATTCCAAACTTACTGGTTAGGTAACAGTTTTTCATCTCTCTCCCTCTCTTCTGAACAAAACAAAAACTGCAATGGAATGCAGAAGTCCGTCTATTATGTAATTTGGTGTCATGCCTTCCTATGTGGCATAATTTGCCGACCCCCCGTTGCTCAATACTACAGCAGTAGCTTAGTTTAGAGTTTCTGCTTTCTTGATAAGTTTGGTCATTCCAATAAGCCTAAGTAAAGAATTCACGTGTTCAATTCAGACATGGCCAAGTAAGCAATTCTGAAAAAAGTTTAATTGCATATAATACTGTTTTTTTCATGACATGGTTAAATTGAGAAAATTATTTCAGTAGATAGGAACTACATTAATTTTTTGTTAATTTATTAAAGGGCTGTACTAGTAAGAATTTCTCATGTATATTCTTACCAGAGCAAAAATTCCTAGCGTTTTGTGGAGATACCACAACAATTACTCTTGGGGTATTATAGTCAGCTTGTAATTGACATTTAAATGGTTTGTATTTTTTCGCAAAGATCGTTTAACCTATAACAGGATACTCACTGTGCAGTTTAGTCCATGAATCAGTAACTTTAATATGTCATCATAACAAATTAGACTTCAACCTACTGGTACGTAACATAGCTAATAAAGGCCCACAGCAGAATTTTGAGACCCAGACAAAGACAATTATGTGTAATGAAACGGATGAATTTTCCATTCACAGCGGTGTGTGACTTCTTTTGGTTAGCCAATGCAACGCGTATTTTTCCTTGATAACACTTACATAATAAAAAATACAAGCAATAAAGTCTAACCACGGGAACAGTTATAGCTTTAAAGTTTTTGGGATAGTTAAAGTTTGGTCTGGCAAACATTGCTATGCATTTGAACAAGGCACTTCAAAACCCACAGTCCGTATATGCATTATATCATAAAATACTGTTTTCAGAACACCGCACTTTCCTGCTTTTTGGATTATTATGAAGTTTCTAGAGCGTTCTCCTGCGGATGCAATCAGGGCTGCCATCGGAAACATGTCAAAAGGATATGTAAGTGTGTTGGGTATGGGGGGGTGGGGTGGGTGTGTGTGTGTGTGTGTGTGTGTCATTTAGTGATTAAGCTTCCTGCCAGAAGCTGAGAGAAAAGGATGCAAGTAAGGCGTGAGAGAGTAATACACAAACTGCTTGCGGTGATACACAAATAGCCTTTGATCAACACCACTGCAAATGGGCTTTGAAAAAGCTGTGATGGTCACGGTCAGCCCTCAAACATGAGAACTGTGCTGTGCATAGATTAAAGAGCTTCAGCTGATGAACAGTTACTACACAGCTGGAGACGGCACACTGAATGGCCAAATGAGAAAAGAAACTGTCGAGCAGCATTTCAACCCACACCAGTGCTTTCTGGGGAGTTTGCAGATACTGTCAACGACAAAAAAATTGTCAGTCCAAATAGCTTCGTATGTTGTGTCAATAACCCGACCTGAAGAATACAGACAAGCATTTTCTCACTTCCAAATCAAGATCCTGCTGGCGGCCAGACTTCCTAATTTCTTAACGTGATTAAGATTATTTGTGGAGGTTACTGCAAGCAGTTATAAAACAGATTATTCTTCATCTTTCTAAAACGTTGTAGGTCAATGAGAAATTTAGCTTGACTCAAGACATTACCCAAGCCTTCAAATAACTGCATATTGAAGTTTGAGATGGGTTTTTTTTTTTCAGCAGATATTTTGCTCAGCAGATATGGGGTCTGAAGGCAGGAGCTGAGAGCTCTATGACCATATATGCCCGGGAAACTAACCCCAGTGCAGTGGACCCTGAATACCCATGGAAACAGAGTCAGTGCTGTCGCTCATTGCCAGACTAAAAATTCCTGCTTGCAGAGCTTGTTTATGTTAAAGGACCTGAAGCAGTGATGGAATTCCTGCTTTCACAATCTGCGGAGCTGGACTCCACCTAGTCTTCCGAGCGCCAGCAGGAGATCCAAGGGGAGCATGAATGAAGTTGGACTCCGTGTTGTTTTGTGCCCCTCTTCACAACGCCTCTCTGGCTGTTTTAATTAACGAATGGCCCGCACAATGTGGCATGATGCAATTCGCCAATGGTGCCCCCCCCACCACCCCCATTGATTCTCAATTACAGCTCGAAAATGTGTTTCATCTATCCCCCATCTGAGAGTTTAGAGACCATACTCTGCCATACTGTCTGCACTCTACAGATTGAGTTTAGTGATGATCAATTTAATTTCCCCACCCCCATTCTTCTCTCGGTATTAATTTCAGACGCATTTCCCCTATTTGCAATTCAACGCCAACTTCCAATATTTCTCTCTCTATATGTCACCAAATGGAAATCTTCTATTGGCCAATCTAATCTAAGAAATTAGGGCTGGGACCGAACTGAAACTTTTAAATTTTGTTTTTATTTATTCTACTCATGGAAAGAAAAAAAAATCATTTAAATAGAGTTATGTAAAATATAGATTAGATTATTGCCAAAAGTTTTGATTTAGTCCCAGCGCTAACTGAATATACTCCATAAAATCAAATCCTAGTTTAAATGTCCATTTTTGGCCTAAAGCCAAGGCTTCATAGAATCAAAAGACTATTCACACGTCTTGCGCTTCAAATCCCATTAGCTTCAGGCCTCTAGATGTTCCCTCTTTGTATACTAGGTTAATTGAAGCCTTTCCTCCTGTGTGATTTCTACACGCATCAACAGCATCCTGGCCAAACAGGATGCATTAGTGGAACAGATTAATTAGGATGTCTAAGAGAAACTGTTTTAAAGAAAATCTGTGTGTGGCCCAGGACGCCTCAGCCTGTCCTGTCACCATGAATGTTTCCGTGTCTGTTTTTACAGAGCACATTTTTAGCATTTAAACTCTGTGAAATGAACCCGTAGTGACATAACTCTGGATGTGCACTGTTAGAAGCATCGCAATTCAATGTGATTCATATGCAAACAGGGTGCTTTAATGTATACATGCCATTAAAACTGCAACGCATTGTACAGCAGATATTTCCATTCAAATCCTGTCAGCCCACGGCCTGAGCTAAATTACGTGTGTCATGAGACCGTGAGTGTGTGCTTTCAGAGAGATCACCCACTCATCGTCTGTCTCCGAGGCACAGCCTTGGAAGCTCCCCTCACCCACGCACACCAACAGTCATTCAGACCGTTCATGACCACAGCGGCCGTGCAGCAGCACATCACAGGATGCAAAAATAAGATTACCCTTACAGCTCCACCGGGCTGTCTGTCTAATGGTGATGTGCATTTCTGTGCAAGTCTAAGACACAATATAAAAAGTTTAGCGAGCTGACACTGTAATTTATTTAGGAAGCTTAATGAATGTAAGACCACTGTAGTCAACTGAGTGATTGTGAGGAAGTGGCTATCTGGCTGTCCTTTTGTTTAATTGGTTAAAGAGACTCATTCCTAATTTGTAGGGGATATATATATATATATATATATATATATATATATCAGAATTTCTCTGTTACAGACATACACTGTGAATGTATATATGTGTGTGTGTGTGTGTGTGTGTGTGTGTGAAATTCTGATCCCGGGCTGTTTACTTCCTCCAAAGAATCTATAATGAATGACTTTGGGTTAAAAAAAAGGGTAACAAACGCCATAAACCAGCCCCCCACCTCCCTGTGTCTGACCACTCCCTCTGTCTGACAGGGTCTGACAGGAAGCTAGATCCACATTGCTGTAATAAACTAAACTATTTGATTTCTCTTTCTGATTTGATAAAACCTACTTCCATCCCAGCTTCCATGTTGCCAACCTCTCTTACAGGGGGTATTTACCATTCTAAATATGTTTGCTCTTTGCTTTTGTATTCTAAAGAGAAACTGGGAAAGCATATATTCCATAATGAATTTTATTGGTCCATTGTCCATGGATCTCTGCCTAGTGAACACATCTGCCTAATTTCTGCAATCTCTGGTTTCAGTGTTTGTGCTAAAAGTTTAGTTTACTATTTAAAAAAAAAAAAAAAAAACATTCTTTGGCTTGGTTACGCCCTTGAAAGCTTATTTGCAAAATTTCAGGATTACCCTAAAACAGGCTATTCAAACTTTACAAGGTTTTGATGTCAAGAGCTCCCCCAAAAGTAAAGTACCAATCGAAGGCAGTCCTTAGCCTCGCTTAAACCTCACTCATCCACTACACCAGTGTTGAATACCCAACTACAGCGACAGATAGTAAACAGAGGCAGATCATTACCGGGTAGGTTTTGCATCCAGTAAACACAACCTGAATTCTGCTGCAGGGTGACAAATATGGCATTTTATCCAGAGAGGTACGGTTGCACTCTCACAATGAAATTGAAAGAGACAGGTTTGCACATCAGAAATCCGTGTTTCCCCATTCTCTAAACAATGGAATGATATGAAATAATACTACTTTTTAGTATTATTATTACTTAATAATACTTACTCACTTCATGAATTATGATCATTAAAGGCTAGAGGTAGTATATACCATGCCACGGATCACCTACATGCACCTGACACACACAGTAGAGTCAAAATATTTACATAGAAAGGTAATAATCCGAAATATATATATAAACATTGTAATATGTTTATATAATATATTTCTGTTTTCAGTGTATATAAATATACAATCTAACATTCCAATAAATGGTTTTTATAATTAATAATTAATATTCTGTTTGTCTAAAATGTCCATAAGGAAGATGTTTTCTCTGCTAAACTCTGATTGGCGTATGCCCCTACACGTAAGAAAACGACGAGAAACATGATGCAATATGGACATACTTGAATCATTGATTTCATAGAATACAATTAGGTAACCTGTTAGGGTTCCTCTCCATGGCGACGCATCTTTGAATAAACGAAATCTCTCCCTTTCTCCCCCTTCACTTCTATTTGTGTGCCTCGGTGGTACGCGTTTTAGTTACTCAGTGGTGCAATACTGTCATTGCTATTGAGTCATACAAGGGGTGGGGCCAATCGTCCTCCGGCAAAGTTGGATTACTCATAGATATTTTGCGCATATGTACTAAACTTTCTCGTCGCCGGGCTTGTGTTTATTCATCGTTGTATCTATTTAATCTCACTATCACCAGTTTAACCACATACATCGGGAGAAGAGAACTAAAAGAGTAATACATTTTTATTTTTTTTAAAGACTCGACCGTATAACTCGATCTCAGTTAATAATTCACAGAATACGTAATTTTAAATATCTTTCATGTAACGAGGAATTCCCTCCTAAATTTGGAACTTTAAAGCACAAAAATTACGGGTATTTTACTCTTTTTGCCCTTTACTATAGACTTACATTACAGGACCACACTGTTCTTTGGTCCGTTCTTTAGGCCTGTCTTTGTTAACCTACCGGTGTCATCGGCAAGAAAGAAAGGCGGAGCTAGGATGTTGCAATCGTAGCCAGTTCAGCATCATTAACTTGGAAATACTGTAAAACAGAGGAAGGATATTTGAAGTAGCTATTTAACAGCGGTCTTTGCGCAGTCACACCCGTTAGGCGTTAAAAGCACGTCCGATTTAAATCCTTCGATTATTCGTCGTTATAATTTGATTATTCATTCTAAGTAGATCGGTGCCAAATGGTGTGAAGTTAATTTGTTACATACGGCTATTAATACCCTTTATTGTTAAGACGCGAACTACGGACTACCGGCTTCTAGTTAAACAGCTAGTGCTTGACTTTTAAACGAGTGTCTTCGAAGTTTAAGTTTAGTTTTCAACCGAAACAACTTGCAAGAAGCGGAATACCACCGCCTCACGCAATCTCTGAAGTGGATCTAGACGCAAAAGGAATATTTTAAAGTGGGCTGTTGGCTAATTCAGCGGGAATACCGAACAAAGAATCCACATCCAACCACAAAAGCGGTGTCCGGTGCCGCCGCTGGAGCTGAACTTACGTTCCACAGTCAAGAACATTGTGTACGGTCGCCTTCTATCCAAAGCAATTGTCTCGTTTGTGAACATTTTTTTAAAATTGATTAATTACATGTGATACATTCCACCCTACTGGAAGCGAACCTCGTCTCTTTGAGACCGTTAGCGAGACAGGGTGCCGTTCCTTTTTTGTTCAAGCGGATGCAATTGCATAAAATCACAAATTTGCGAAAGGCAAGCCCCCCTCCCACCATTCATCATTGATACAGGCAGTCTGAGTATATTTTATTTTTCGCTGCATTTGCCCTCTGGAATGGTTTTCAATAACTGAAGTTAACGCTCACACGGGAGTTGCCATAGCAGCGTGCTGGTCTGGTTCAAGAGTGGATCCCTTTGTCTTCGCAGACGAGGTAAGGCAGTGTGTTTAACGTTACTTTATGTGATTTTATATTTCTTTGAAAATGTTGAAGCTGGTCGAAACTAGTGAACGTATATGCTGGTAGCCAGTGTCAGACATTGATTTAAATACTAATGGGCGAACGACATTATGTTGTGAAATATCTGAAGTGGTGAATAGATGATGCAATTCTCCAACCTCTGTTGCTCCAGCAAATGGCCCATTCATAAATGCAAAATTGTTATCCTTAGTTACATTATTTTATTTCAAGTCACCCAGTTTATTTTTTATTTTTTTATTTTTTTATTGCACGGACAAGCGATGATTCTGAAATTGTTATTCTTAACTGCTATAATCTGCCTTGGTAGCATGTTGCAACTATCATCAGGCCTGCTGTGTCAACATGCAATTTTATGTAACAATTTAGAAAACCGATTAAATGTCGATTACCAAAGAGGTTCCTTGTGAAATTGGTGATATCAAAACTTTTAATATGTGTAGTTTCACTTTGTGTGTGGGAGAGTTACCTAAGACCGATTGTTGTTTCAAAACGTTCAATTTGAGTAAACCTGTGTTCACGGACAATGTAGCTAACTAAGTCTATCCGGCGTCAATATAGTCCTAAGCCCGTTCATTTTAGATCAGATATTACGGCTATTATTATTATTATGATTTTGGAATATACATTTTCTGTCCTCTCATTCTTTTGTTTTGCACAGGGACCGAGTAGTATCATGTCAAGTTATGTTTTAATCGAAATAATTGATATTATAAGATTTACGAACGGTTTATCATTTATTAATTTAAATACCGACGTTACTGCAAGTTAACATTAAGTGTTTAAGTTGCATTATTGCCCTTACTAACCAGCACGTACTGAATGTGGTTCAAGTGTCTGTAAAATGTAGTCATGGTTTAAACCATGCTTTGTAATGTACACGGGTCTGACTAAATGAACCTAACTCTATGTACTAAATGGTACCTTTTTAAAGTGTGCAATTAGTGGACTGGATACCACAGCAGGTTTTGCAACACAACTGGATATCCAGTGTGGATGTTGTGACCCTTATAGGTTTGCAACAGGGAAAACTGGCTTTGTTGTCGCGCTGACCAAGACGGCTATTTTTGCAGATGAGTGTAAACCTGCAGACTCCCCCGTGCACTCTCCCCCTGCGGCTGAAGCGGCTGGATTATGAGGACCCCCTCGACGCGGACACCCCAAAACGCAAGCGGCCCCGACTCAGTCAGCTCCCCTCCCCTGGCCTCGCGCCATGTCTCCGTCCTCTGACCCATAGCCCCAGCGCGGGGGCCACAGGGCAGCAGTGTGTCTCCTGCATCGGGCCCTATGTTCTCCTGGAGGGGTCCGAAGGCACGCAGACGCACAGAGCAATCCACAGCGTCACTGAGCAGGAGTACACGTGCAAGGTAAACTCAAAATGCTAACACGGCAAATAAGTTTGTTGTTGCTACACACAGCCTACTGGAGATGTGTCCCTACAGGTGGTTCACTTGCAGAGCCTGAAATAACAGAACGTTCGGCCTGCATGTGACTTCCTTTTTTTGAATAGGGGAAAAGCTCAATCTAAATCAGCGATGTAGAATTAGTCATTACGGAGAGTCTGCATTGTATGAAGTTGTTTAGCTGCTCTTTGACATGCGTTTCATGTTACCACACAGCGAGGGGCTAGATTGTTTTCAATTTTGATTCTACACCCCCCTGGCTGCCTTCAACATAGTTTTGCATATTGCTGTAGATTTTGAATTTTTAAACACCCATTACTCTGCACATCAGATGGGGTATATAATAGGGTGAATTAATGCGTGAAGTGGCATGGTGCAAGTCTTGATGTACTTTTTGTGTGGTTTTTGATCCCTAGGTGTTCCCCATCCGGAAATACCAGGAGCTAATTGCCCCCTACATCCGCTTGCAGCCCCACGAGAACGTCAGCCAGATAGCGGAGGTGGTGACCGGCGAGCACAGCGTCTATGTCTTCTTCAGCCGCGGCTGGGGCGACATGCACTCCTACGTCCGCACCTGCAAGCGTCTGCAGGAGGAGGAGGCGGCGCGGCTCTTCGCTCAGATGGCCGCCGCAGTGGAGCACTGTCACAAGCACGGCGTCGTCCTGCGGGACCTGAAGCTGCGGAAGTTCGTCTTCGCGGACCCGCAGAGGTCGGTCGCCCGCCGCTCGCCCCTCGCTTTCTTGGCCGCGTCGTTATGATTTGACTTTTTTCAGCAGCCCTCTAGCAATGGCGTTCAGAGGTATTCGCGGTTGGATAAGGAATAATATCTGCCGTACGATAGTGATGAGATTTAGGGAGCTTGTTAACCACCACAAAAAACCAAACCATTTGCTGGGTATCGATGACATTTGAAGTAAATGAATGATTCAGTCTAATTAATTTGAAACAGTATTTTGATTAGTTTGGTGTAACAAAACACACCAATATCTCTTATGTTTGTCAGCCTATCGACTGTAATCGTTAATGAGTGTGAAGAGTTGACTACACTGGAGTACTGTGGCCTGCATAAAATAGTCGTAGTACGCACAAAGTAAAATATAGATCACTGGTAGATGAACGTCCGGTAATAAGCAAGGATATGGTACAACATGGCTACTTGTTTATTTTAATGCTAACGAACTGTTGCATTGTGCATAGTTTATTTTTAGAAGTGGTTTTTCATGTATCATTTTTGTTGCCATAAATATTCCACCAATAAAACCTAAATGTCAGACCACACATTAAGAATGAACTCAGAGGATCTGAATTTTGCAGCTCCACAGACACATGAAAGTCTTGTGTAGGCAAGGATGTTTCCATCAGGGGATTGAATCATAACAAGTGTAGTGTTTCCCCAACCAGCCTATAGCAACGCCACAAATGCAACCAAGCATCTCTAATGTGAATGCAGATTATTTAAAAAAATGTATATATGTATTATCTAGTTTCGCATTTGTCCGTTGTGAGTCCTATTAAATTCTATCACAACGTTCTAAATCATTTTCCAAACGTTGACTGGTGTAACTAAAACTATGAAGTTTGCCGTGTACCTGATTTATAAGAAGCGCGCCGTATTCCTCTATCCTGAACAACATCATATTACGTCGAGCCTTACGTAAAGCCTTAACTTGAATGCGTAAATGTACAGTTAAGACAGGTGTAACTCCAAAACCATACATATAGAGAATTATTTAGGTATGTTCATCATGGTGTTAGGTTACAGTCCAGCTATGTACAATCTTATGATTTCTATACACGCCAAACACAAAGCTATCTGATTTGTATCCATATCTATTGTTTTTCTTCTGCACCTAACTCTTATTTACAATAATACAATTTACTCTAAATGTCACTTAAATTAAATCACTTAAATTATACAGTACTTAATAAGCAATTTCAAGCTCCCAAAGTAAACCATTAGTCACCAGATATGGACTCTAATGATACACCTAGATAATCAGAGAGCATTACCAAGAGTCATGGTTCTAAGAATAAATCTTTGGAAAACGGGGAGAGGAATATTGAAAACACGATTCCATGACAACTTGTGGTATATTAACAAAAAACCAGCCTTACCAATGGAGATTTTCTCCTTTACTTTCACAGGACAAAGTTGGTCTTGCAGGACCTGGAGGATTCCTGCCTTCTGAAAGGGGATGATGATTCACTGACTGACAAACACGGATGCCCTGCCTACGTTGGGCCCGAAATCCTCAACTCCCGACACTCATACTCAGGGAAGGCGGCTGACGTGTGGAGCTTGGGTGTGGTTCTGTACACCATGTTAGTGGGACGCTACCCCTTCCAGGACGTGGAGCCCGCGGCATTGTTCAGCAAAATCCGCAGGGGGGTTTTCACGGTCCCAGAATCCCTTTCCCCGCGGGCTAAGTGCCTGGTCCACTGCATGCTGCGGAAGTCCCCTTTTGAGAGATTGGAAGCGGGCGAAATCCTGCTGCACCCTTGGCTCAACTCGACCAGCACGCCGTCTGCCAACAACCACCTCACGTCCAGAAACTGCACAGACCAAATGGTCCCGGACTTTTGTAGGAGCGAAGAGGGGCCGGATTTATAATTTGAAGATAATTGTTTTGGGAGCGGGGGGGGGGGGGTCGCGCATAGACTTAAACTGTTCCCTTCCTCTACTGAGTGGTATGACACCTGAAGGCCAGTTGTACAATATGGCAGGTTGAGGGGACAGAAAGACTTATAAAATGTATGTATAAAAAGCAGACGTGGTTTGGTGCCATATGGGCGATGTGGAACAGACCTGCCAAGCACCGGCCTTTACAGATAAGTGAGTCAGGGGTGTAAAGAAGCTTTGGTGCCATCTGGGGCACACGCATTTTTAGGAGCTTGCACATTTGTATTCAGACGGCGTCATGCTCACGCTGCAATTACCTGGAAAGGCAAGTGTAGGCCTGTGACTAATGAGTGATTGCAAGTCTAAATTGGATGGCTGCCGTATTAGTTCCGGAAGGTTCTGGGAGTTATTTTCCACATTGACAGTCACCCAGACCTTTCATACCCTGTCTGCCCCCATACGCTTTTTCTGTAAGTATTACCCCTTTGATAAAAAGCTACATTTTGGTGAGTGAATTGTGACGCAGGAAAAACGCCGATAATTGGGTGGAGGTGTGTGAAAGAATTTGGTCTAAGGTGACTGATTATGAGATACCTCTAACTTGACATAATCCTGGAATACTTGATGCACAAAAAAAAATTGTGCCCATTTTCTTTTTTGTACTGTTTGCAGTGAAAATCTAGATCCTACCATTCTAAGTGCCTTTTTGTCTGTAAGATCATTTACATAGCTATTTTTTTTCCTTATTTATCCTTAACTGAAGTCCATAGAACCAAATAACGGGGTGCTTTTTTTTAACCAAAGAGTGTATGAAGCTTTTCTCCAACTTGGAGTCTGGATCTAGCTGAAGTTTTATTTGTAAAAGGTTACTATTTTTCTGTCTAACATTGAACGTAATCTGTTTCTAAGATGCTGGGATGTGTGTTTTTGTTTTTTGGAAGAAGAGTGTGATGATTAATCGTTTGCATGTTCACCTACCTACCAGAAGGGTATAGCAATGACTTCAAACTTCTTCTGATGGTCTTAGCTTGCACACCACCGCAATTCTAGACGATTCTACTTGTATCCATCTTAAGGCCATGGTGTTAGTCAATGGACCTGAAAAGAAAAGGCATTGTAGATTTAGAAATGGAACCTGTATACAGTTCTGAGACTGCATCCAGTAAGTTATTCTTACTCAAAGTTGTTCTGAGGCCACAACTTATTTTGTTATTTGTAAATAAATTTGTGTCATTATGCACACTACATTGTTTCTGTCTTAGAGGATGGATGTACTATTAAAAAAAAGTGTATTTTTGTTGTTGCCAATATGAAATAAAAAGAAAAAGGAAAAGCTTTTTGGCACATGTCAGCATTTTTGATAAATAATATCAGGCTTGTCAGGTAGCCATTTTGTAACAGGATATAGCACAAATTCTAATTGCGTGACAGAAGGATTATTTTTATGGAGGACACGCTAATATTTTTGATGTATCGGACAATGCATTTTATTAAATCGATTCATTTTCTAAAATACTGATATGGTTGAGTTCCATCCATAGTATAAGACTCGTCTGTGTGTGTGTCTATGCACTTCGGTAAGATTTTGAACCGAAATGTTCTTGCATCAGCAAGTGAGACAGATAATTTGACAAGATATTTAAAATATCACTACCCAGCTGAGTAGATGTCAATCCACCTGTTAGGTGAGCAGTAGCTTTCCGTTTAGACCAGAAATAGTTTAAATCTCTATTGCCCCCCTCTTCAAAATGAACAGATGAAATACTCGTCAAATATGATTAGCTACCTCTATTGCATTAACAATTATTTATACAAAAACAGCCAGAGAATTGGAGAGGTTGCATTTTGGTGTTGAGCTCTGCCACAGTTAATGAGACCGAACCCTGTCGTGTTATGGTCAGATGTTTGGCATTCTGTTTTCTTACACATTTTTCACAATGAAACGTATGGACAGGAAATGCATCCCTGGAGTGAACAAAGACAGCTTATGCGGCTGACGCAATACTGAATTGAGAACTGTGGGTCAGAGGACCATTGAAAGTTTACGCAAACCGCACACCGTGCAAAGAAAAACATCACATGCACCTCTTTCGAAATCACTTCACAGATTGTTCATTGTTCTATATTAAATGCAGAGGTGGGCCTCCTGAGTGGCTCTGCCAGTGAAGGCCGTTTAGCCAAGAGAAGCGGGACAGAAACTGCCAGAGTGTGGTCTGTGCAGGGCCGCTAGTGTAAAGCAAATGGCAGGTGACTTGAAAGAGGTTGGAGCAGAGCAGACCAGCCAAGTATCCTTACCCTCCCTGTTAGCAGTGGTGAGGTTTTAATTGGTGAAAATAGGAAAAAAAAAAACACATTTTGACTGAGTAACCTATGTGTTTCAGGCAACACCTTGGACCCCTGAACTGGACCCCTGAATTGAACTCAGCTCCTTTCACTGCCGCACATGAGTTACGACCTGCAGTAAAGAGAAGCGATTAGCCTATTGAGTTTAAGACTGAAGCCTCCGGCCCAAGCAACCAATTGTTCTCTTGTCTCCAGGGAGTGACGTCACTGTTAGCAGTGAACCCGGTTCACAACGAGCTCCGTTACAGCAACAGCATTAAGGTCTTTAACAATAAAATCTATATTTGCTGAGCACTTATAAACTCCCCCAGATGGGACCGAAATCACAAACGACCAGTGTGCATACAACTTTGAGCAGAACACAGTCCTAACCAGTGGTAAAGCAACGATGCCACACATGGACTTATCTTATTATCTTATTTAAAAAAAAAAAAGGTAACAGAGGGCAACTCTTTGTGAACCCACCCACTGAGGAAGCGCGTCAGCGTGGCTTGACTTCCTGATTACTTTTCAGACACCTCTTTTTCAAATATATTTTCTTGCGGTGCATTTGAGAACAGATCCCTTTCGGAGATGATAATCCATCAGATAGGTAAAGCTGTGGCTCACATGGATGTTTAAAAACAAAACAAGGAACAAGAACAAGAGGAAAGCCATGTTTTGTATAGTCTTGTGCATAACGTTGTAGATATTATTCATATACATTTAGTGTCAGTGCGTACTGTTATCACTGAATCTAATATATCAAAGTGTGCAAAAGTGTACGTGCTGATACACAGGTGTGTACAGATGTAATACAGACGGAATTAATTTTTCATTAAAAATAAAAAAGGTGCAAAAAGTGTAAATTTAAAAGTGTAAGATGCCTTTTTGAATGAGTATTAAAATAAAAAATGAATTACCAATGCCGTTAGGGCAGCATTAATTAATCTGATAACTTACCATTCAACTTTCAGGTTCAAGGGCCCATTAACCATACTGGTAGCCGAGATCATATCAGATCGATAGCCTATACGGACAGCACAAACCTGTTCATACTAAACATAGGAAACAGCTCACCAGATTAGCTCTTTACCACAGCTACCGTATGTAGTGTTAAAAGCAATGATTAAATCACCCAATGCAACACATCGATAATTTACATTATTTATTTACACTCAATTTATAAGTGAGAACAAAACGATAAAAGGTTATGGACATTTTTAGATGTCAGACATGTACAATATTTTCTTAATTAAATCTTTAGTTGTCCACTGGAGTGCCGGCACCACTCAATTTAATTTGTATATTTATATGTATATTCCAAGAACTGTAAGATATAACAATAAATCACATTGTGACAATGGCAGATATCTTTGTGGAATCTTTGATGGATTTCTAAATCAAGGGCAATTCAGAGCTTTTCTAGGCTCCTGCTTCCACACATTGATTTGACTAGTGTTGTTGAGATGTATAAAACGTCATTAGACGGATAAGATGAATAAATTTGGCTACTTTCAAAGCTGCATGTTCAAACCTAGGGAGAGGATTAGGCCATTTTCTCAGCTGTCAAACATGGTACTCTTTCTACTAATCTACTTTGCTCCCAAGCATAGGACAGCCCAAATTACAACGGCCCAGGACCTTTTGGAAGTGTCATTTCTTGAGTCTTACGGATGATGGATGTGACAACACAGCTCTCACTAGGCTTTTATTAGGCTTCCACATACTCCACCTCCACCTTACAGCTCCACCTACATATCACCATATCATCCTTGTTTCTGAAATGATAGCGATATTGCTAGTTACCCGTTTATATGTATATATAAAATCTGTTTGTACCACTTACATGTTTAGTGTATTTAGGCTGTCCTAATTTATTCCAGCAAACACAATGAAGCAATAAATGTTATTTTGAAACAATGTAAATTAGTCAAATTAAAACTGTTGTTAAATGATTATACCTTATACATACTTGATACACAAATTAGCATCTCCAAGTGTTTCCAATTAACTTAATTTATAATGACAGTACAGTGAACCTTAAAAGAAAATTGAGATACATTTGGATGTTAATGTATAGTGCATAAATACCCAATTCTTATCTAAACTATAGGGGGGGCTCAAGGGTGTAGAAGTGATGACGCCTGCTGTCCAAACAGCCAAACTGCACATGATTGGTTTATAAGGTTTTAGAATTTTTTTTCAAAAACAAAAAAAGTACACAAACTTGACAATATTTCACAGCTATGCAATGAGAAATGTCTGGTTAACATATGTGGACTCAGGAATATATAGTAACCCAAATTGTAATGATGACTGCAAAACAAATACACTTTCATAGTAAAAAACTAGAATTTAAAAGTATATATATATATATATATATATATATATATACACACACACACACACATTTGTATACATACGTACATAAGCATAGAGCAAGCCCTCTTATTAAGTCACTCTTGTAAGTGTCGTTTGACCTCCAGCAGTACACAGATAAACAAACCTGTGATAGAGATTGTGAGAACACTTCATACGGAATCAGCTCCAGTGCTCCATAACAACCACTCATCTCTGTGTGCAAAGATGAGCTTCCAAGAAGACCGTTTTTTATTTTTATAAAAACAAGAGAGAATAAAAACTAATTGTCTAAACTAGGCAAGGAATATACATTGAAGGAAGGAATATACACTGTAAAAGAAATCCCATTTAAAAAGATTCTGCAAGCTCCTGGAACAAATGCCCCCGACCACAGCTTTATCAGGTGCAGACAGTGGCAAACCTAAAGACAGAGGCAGTGTTAGAACTCAAAGAACAGTATCCTACAATACAAAATGCGTTTCCCTTTTTTAAAAATAAATATGCATGTACGCAGTTGCAAGTTAACATGCTGGTAACCACACCATGTGCACTCCCCCTTGAGTACTCACCTCTCTTCCTCCACGTTCTCCTCTTCTTCTTCATAGCTGCCCTCTTCCAGTTCTAGATCCAAGCCATTGTCGATTCCAGAGTCCGGCGGAGCCATGAACAAACTGGCAAACAGTGGTCGTGATCAGTCTCTGACTCGCCCTCCACGCACACACCAACCCCTGTTCAATTCAGCGCTCTACGCACTCATGAAGGTACTGGACCAGGGTATGCATCACTTAGGTTAAAATTTTTTGAGCAATCAAAGACAGGCCCTCGACACGCTCATGCTTACCTGACTGAACGACATGTGAAGAAGACTATCCTTTTTAACTTCTTATTGTAGAAAAAGTAGTTGAAAGACCATAGGCTTCCCTCCTCTCCATATGGGTCAGAGTCTAGGTCTGGCTTGTAACTGACAAGAAAACAACAAGACAACTGCAATTGCCAAGACGATGCACTTGAATCAGAACATGAAGTGAAATAATGCAGAACTGGATGGAAACTGATCACCAATGTTTACCTGTAGATATCACACTCTGAGAGGCAGATCTCCTCATCAATGGCCTGCCAAAGCTGAGCCTGGAGACAACTGAATTCCCCTCCGGCTGCTGATGAAAGACTGCTGTTCACAGCGTTGAACACCTGAAGTCACACAAACATTCTAATGCAGGCACGACTTTCTCAACGTATTGGATGAATTACTTTGCAATAGTATAAATACAAATATCGAAAACCCTAAACTTAATGATTAAGTTTGTTTAAACGTTATCTGCGTCATCGGTGAGCGGAATGAATTCTCACCCAGTTTATACTGGGCTCCTTGCTGAAGTCGTGGCTTTTCGTGCGACTAAAGTCGTAGTCGGGACGGAAGGACGCATTGAGTGTGGCAATCAGGTAAAAAAGTGTTTTCCGGCTACACTTGTCAGAGAGGGGACCTTCCCCCTCATCTCCACTCTGACTTTGGCTCAGCCTGTGATGGGGAAAGGGGAACGGATTACGGTTAAAATGATGCCACACAACTCCCGTGAAATGCATATACTTGATAGATGCATTCCTGATCATTTTAAATGGTTGCTCGTTCTTCATGCAACTTTTTCACGAGACCGCATCAAAAGATTTTTGCAGCAAACATCTGTACAAATACAAAATTCGGAAGGTTTAAAAAAATAAATAAAACGAAGTCACTGTGACCAAGGGCGTCTGCTTCGTAACATTAAGATGCGTTGTCCAGTTTGGAAAATAGCGTTTCTTCTTTTTCTTATAACACCTGCTCTCCCACACTCTACCTCTACTTACAGAAAAGAACCTTGAGAGAAACATCTCAAAATGTTTTAAGCCGGTAATTACGCAAACTTCATTCTGCCAGCTATTGATAAGAAATATCCTGACATGGTCTTACTTGTTGGGGCTGACACCTGAGGTTTGAGGTGGGGAAAGGGCCTCCAGGACATGGGGCAGCCCTTCTTGACAGAACTGCTTGAACATCTGTTTGTCTTCACCTGCCATTTTGCAGGAGTAGCTCTCAATCCTACAAAGAATGTCAACAAGAGGATATTTTACATTGCTCGGCCAAACGTTTAACTTTCTATTTATTGAAATGAACGAAAAACGAAAAAGGTGATGTCGTAGTTGCATATTCACAAATCAGTTCATTCCGTGGTTAAATTGTCTAACGTCAACTACTTAGCCATAAACTAACCTTGCTGTTTCCATTTAAATATTAATAGTAGGCCTACAGTCAGTCGGAAATTTAAAAACCGACCAAGAATTATATTTATTTAAAAATCTAAATAAATATATCCACTCGTTACTAATGACATTTGTTATGTTAGCATGTACACAATACCATTACTTTTAAAGTGTAGTTTTATTTCAAACACCACTGGGGATTTGGTCCCGAACACTCACCGTCCAATTATCTGACAATCCCCCGTTTCCATAGTGAGCTTGGAGTTCATGGCTTCAAACTTTGAATTCTCCAGGAGTTTCATTTTAACGCCAAGATAACTTGATAAAATACGAATACAATAATGGTCCAGCTATGAACCTGTTACCCAGCACTGTCTTGTTTTCAACACTTAAGTGTTATTTTTTGTTTTCAAAACAACTTTTTTGTTTTGTTTTAAATACCTATGTTGAGTAAGTGCCTGTAACGGAGTAGCGGAGTTTGTATTTTATCTAATTTGATACCTGCAACCTTTTTCCCTGGGCCTATTTTCACAAAGAAAGCCGGCGACTGCATTTAAATCTTCACCGACTGCAGTGAGCCTTACAGCCGTCAAGAATGTTGTTGTCCGTCGCTCTACATAAATTGTAGCATAACATATTCCCTACTCAAGCTGTCATAAAAAGCTTCAATAATAATAAAAAACAATTATGGACTCGTTATAAATATTTGTCTGAGGCATACGATACTTATATGTCGAATGAAAATGTGTTCCTTGTAAAATTTCCAGTATCGTCCATTAAATGAAGCGAAATTAAATATAAAATTCCACATCCCGGCCTTTTACTCCGGGTTTGAATATAAATCAAAGGCTAGTCAAAGCCTTCGCTATAGACCCCTACCTTTTAATTTATTTGATATTTAGTATCTTTAAACGTAATTGACTGGCCTATCCAGCTAAAACGATTTTATTAATGCGTTCTCCTGTACTCCTCCACTTCGATGTTTTTACGAAACACCACTAGATGGCGGTACCAATAATGTAGGGTTCAAGCGCCCTAGTAAATACAAGTTTCCGACACTGACAACCATTCGCGTGGTATTGCTTGGCTTGAATGCTGCCTTTTAGATCACCATATCCTTAGGTCACATTTAACAAAAAACACAACGAAGCCTCGTCATGCATGCGTACACACACACAGACAAACGGGTGACAAATTAAAGGAAAAACCTACAGCGAGGGGACCCAGTAGCTCTGTTACGCTGCGGGGGGCATTTTTCCTGGCATGGTTTGGGTCACTTTATAAATCTTTATAAAACTTTATAAATCTTTATAAAGTTATTCTGAGTGATCACTTTTATCCCATGCTAAAAGATTTATGATCCTGGTGGGAGTAGTCTCTACCAGAATGGCAGTGCCCCCATCCACAGTTCACAAGGGGTCCCTGAATAGTTGTATGAGTGTGACAATTATGTGAATGATATGCTATGGCCTTCGCAGTCACCAGATCTCAACCTAATTTAACACCTATGAGAGTCTCGTCTGGATTTCGGAATCAACCACGCGTGAGGACCTGCATTCCCAACATCTGGTTTAAATATTCAACTTTTCCCCAAATGTGTAACAAAATTTTATCGTGAAAATAATTCGAGCCCGTCCTCCAACAGAGAAAGTTCCGCCCACTGAATGCACTATTCCAATATATTAATACATAGCTAACTGGAGTTTCATAACACATCCTAGGAGCAGTATACCGAACATAAACGCAGTCCAGAGAGCAGAGGTACGCTCTCTTCCTATACGTGCTGTAATCGGCGTACAAGGCACGAGGAATGTCCAAGGTGTATGGAAACCCACGTGATCAGTAAGCGAATGAGCACAACCTGGGACATGTAAAAAAAAGGTCACGAACTCTCAAAGTTCATTTAAGACTCACAGCAGCACTCCGAAAAATCACGTTACTTTTCAAAATTGGAATCAGGACCATTTTCCATTGCCAGATGTTAATGAAAATAAATGGCTACTGTAAACAAGTTCGGAACACTTAAAAAAATAAAAATAAAAAAACATAATCGTCCAAACTGTGTACAGAATCCCATTTTGGAAGTTAGGGGCAGTTGTTTATTGTGACACCAAATGTTTTTAAAACAGTAAACGCCTATGCCATGAAAACTCAATTTAGTAGTATAACCAGGATTAATCCATATGTTGCTCTGCTCTATGAAGAAACAAAAGGTCCCTTTAAGCATTGACTTCCTGCTGTTATGTTTGGTTTCACTTTTCGTTTAGTAGCAAATTTTCGAAATATTGAGAAGTCAGTTGGTGATAAAAAGGTAAGGGAATATGACATTTTTCTCGTTAGTATTCTCGGTCAACTCATTTGGATTTTACATAGCCTTTAAATGCCAATATTTTGTATTAATCAACAAGGTTAATTACTGTTAAATGTTGATTCGCTGAAACCAGGTATTCTTCATTGCCTATGTTGTACATTGCATCTTATTTAAAGTAGCTGATAATGCAAATATAATTTTAAACACTTAATGCAAACGTTTTTATTTCAATATTTTTTATTATAGTATTAAATATACGGAATGGATTTACTATTGGTGGTACACACCAATCTAGGAATTACTTTAATGCTAAGAAATTTAGTTTTTTTATTCCGTCGCCTTTCGTTTTCGTTATTTCAGCGAAATTGAAAAGCGATAAAGGATATGTTTTAAACTTAATTTTCTTGCTGAATAGGACATATATGCTGTTTACTGAGAAATGGCTGCTCCTGAGGTTTCAGATACAAACCTATTAAAAGAAGGTAAGAAAGGTTTCGTTGTTTAAACCTTGTTTTGCTGCTTTAAAATAAGTGAAATATATATGTATTTTTAGTACCAACCTTTTCAATGTGTCAGCATGAAAAAATGTGATATGACATGAATGACTGTGTTCAAAAGTACAAAGGTAAAGAACTTTGGCAACCCTGCTAATTGCACTTTACATGACTGAATTTAATAGAATTAACTTTTTAAAATACTTTTAAAAAAAACTGCTATATTATGCAGTTATGTAAAGAGCAAATAGGGCATTGGCAAAATGTTAATATGTAATTTAACTAGATCTAACCTTTTTTCCTTGACAGCTGAGGATGTCGCACAGTTCCTGAGCAAGGCCCTTAGCTGTGGTGATAAGGAGGAAGCCAAGACACAGGCGGAGAAACTTGCGGTTCTTAAAGTTCCTGTGTCTGTAAGACTTTGCCATGAAGTTTTTTCCCAAGACCCTATACGGTCAGTGAAGGAGTCAACCGTTGGATTTAGTATTTTGAAGTTAAATGACTAACTATTGCTAATCTACTTGCATCCTTTGCTCGTAACGCAGGCTGAAGGTATGGGTAGAAGATGCTCTTCAGGAGGCTGCAGTTCCCATTACCATGTTGGTAACGCTGAGCTTGACCATCTCTGACCTGAAAGAAAAGGTGAAGAATTTCTTCTTTCAGAGTACCTCGGGCCGATTTTCACAATTCCTTCTCTTCAAAAGTGATGTGGATGCTAGGCTGAATTTACCCAGTGATTCCTTGAGCAAGGAGAAAGCTACACAAAGAATAAGCCTGTGTAACTCGAGTCCTTTTAACGCAAACATTATTACGATACGACAAATTAGTGTGGGCCTGCCCTGACGTGTGGATTTTTGTGCACAGATGGACAAAGAATATGGATTTCACCCAGCCTTGCAGACCTGGATCATTGGGAAACGTCTGGCAAGGGATCCTGATACTCTGTACAGCCACGGGGTAAAGAAGGATGGAGACGCCGTTTTCCTGTACATAAAGTCGGCCCCGATGGTCCAGTTGAGCCGCGAGCAGCAGAAACAGGACGAAGAAAGCCGGCGTCTGGGCGGTAAAAAGGCTCCCTGTGTTGCCGCCTCTGAACAAAGAAAACTGGATATTGAACTTCTGTAATGTTTTTGCGGTATGCTGTTGTAGAATTAGCCGCTGTGTGTCTTTGCTGCCGCTGAAGGTATCATTGAGACCTTGGAAAAGAGTGTGAAGAATATTCAGAAGGGTCTGGTGAAGGAGAAACAGGTCCAGCCTCCTGCATTACTTCCTCGCTGCGCAGTGGCGGCGCCAACTTTGCCTCCAAAGCCTCCGGTGTGGTTCTAAAGATCATATTTCAAAACGTACAAAATGCCGAGTTACAGGTTTATTTCAGTAGTGCGGTTGGTGTAAAAGTTCTGCATTTGGTATTTGTGATGGATTACAGATATGTTGAAGGGTGTCAAGGTATGTGAATCTATGATAGATAGATCACTTACATTCACAAAAAACATGTACTGGCATATATAGAGAGTGTGACACTCGGAATTTAATCAAAGGATACGCAGCGGTGTGCTTCTGTATTGATGACAGCTTGTGGCTCTGTCAGTCGTTGCATCGTTTGGATCAATGTGTGCGTGCTTGTTTAGGTGGGCTGGTCATGTCCCATATGCACCTTCGTCAACAAGCCAACCCGGCCAGGGTGTGAGATGTGCGGCTCAGAGAGGCCTGCAGATTACAAGGTTCCACCTGTCTACCAACCAGACGAGGAGGAGGTTCAGAGGCTCCAACAAGAGGAGGTGGCCTACTTGCAGTACCGGCAGGTAATACTGTCAGTTAACGCTGTGAAAAGGTTTTATAGTGTAAAATACAATTCCACTATGGAATATCACAGCAAAGTTAATTAAATGTTGTGCTCACAAATACTGTAAAGACATGTTTTCTTATTTGTGTTGAAGGCCTTAGAGGATGAGAGAGAGAGAAACTTTCAGAGTCTGCTCCGAACGGATGAACAAAGTTTGGTGCCCAACACTGAAGTAATGGACTGCCCTGTCTGCTATGGCCAGATTCTTCCAGGAGAGGGCGCCACCCTTCGAGACTGCCTACACAACTTCTGCAAGTATGACACGGCCTCTGGGTGTCTAAAATAAAAGAAGGCTACCCACGGTTCTTAACCGAGATCTGTATTCACCAACATATCCATTAAAAATACACCTTGGTTTAAAACTGTCTGACGAGTCACACGATTAAATCACGTGGTTTACAAAATTCATGAAGGAAAATGGTGCTCACTTGAAAATAGTGAAATGATACATTTCCTGCACCCCTCCCCAAAACAGAGAGTGTCTGAAGGGAACCATTCTTAACAGCGTGGATGCAGAGGTGACCTGCCCGTACATGAACGAGGACTATACCTGTGACTGCAAGCTGCAAGACCGGGAAATACAGTCAGTAAGTGCGCCTGCCCTTTTCCTCGACATGCATGGGTTCTCCATCATTAACCTGTGTTAAAACCAAAAACTCCACCTTGTGGAACATTGTTATCGTTTATGTTAGTTCAGCAATAGCAAAGTAAAGATTGAAGGCCTTAAAAATATTGTAAGAAAACTGGGTTGGTATGTAAGACCTAAATATCTGTCCAACGGCTTTCATAAAAATTGTTGATTTTCGCTCTCCCCAATTTGGAACTATTACTCTAATATTTGAACCGGGACTGGGGACTCCACTGCGCCTCTGACTCATTTTTCTCTAGCTCCTGTCACAAGAGGAGTATCGCAAGTTCCTGGAGCTAAGGCTGAGCATCGCCGAGTCTCGAAGCGAGAACAGCTTTCACTGCAAAACCCCAGACTGTGCCGGCTGGTGCATCATCGAGGACGAGGTTAATGAGTTTCAGTGTCAGCTCTGTCAGGAGACCAACTGCCTCCTCTGCAAGGTTCGGGCTTTTTATTCATCTCCGTCAATGTCTCCCCTCTGTCATTGTATGCAGCTCTTGTGTCAGAATTCTCCAGCTGGTGGACAGGCGCGTGGCTGTTGACTACGGAGCCCTGTTGTTGGAAAATGGGTGGGCTGAGGAGTGAATGATGTCATTGCCTGATCTGTGTTCTAGGCTATTCACAAAGACATGAATTGCAAAGAATATCAAGATGATCTCCGCATCAGAGCTGAAAACGACATTGCTGCTAAACAGACCACAGAGATGCTCAATGTATGTACCCCTAAATTAACAAGTACCCAGAAAAGCAATAACTTTGTTCATAAGCTTGGCTGGATTGGTTTATGAATGTCTGTAAAATCGCATATTAACAGACAGTCAGCCCCTTGCAGCTTAAACACAATGTGTCAGGGTTGGCTATTAACACGGGCAAGCCAGATGTTGACGCTGTGGTTCTGGGTTGATTGTGTCTCTGGCAGACCATGCTGGAAACCGGAGAAGCCATGCATTGTCCCAAGTGTAAGATCATTGTGCAGAAGAAGGACGGCTGCTCTTGGATCTGCTGCTTGATGTGCAAGACGGAAATATGCTGGGTTACCCGACAGGCGAGATGGGGGCCAATGGCAAGTGACTTTAACTTATTAACATAACACACACACACACACACGCTTATTTAAATGTGGACACCCAGAGTTGTAACCATGCGTAGCTTTAACATTTGTTTTGAAACGATATAATCTCTGGCCAAACTAAAACAGTACGTATGCTATGTGCTATTATTACTTATTTAAAACACCATTAGTTAGAAGTAAATTGTACATAAAAATAAAACCAAAAAAAACCTGACGTCAGAATTTGAAGTGATTTTTGTTGTTGTTTCTCTGCAGGGTAATGGGGACACATCAGGGGGTTGCAGGTGCAGGGTAAATGGCACGCCCTGTCACCCAAACTGCCAGAACTGCCACTGAACACACGTACAGGTTACCCGTGGTGGGTTAGTGGTCTCAACGCAAGGAACGTGCCTGCACAATGTATCATAGGGTTACTTTATACTGTGGACTCATTCACAATCCTGAGATTTAAGAATTTTTCACCCTTCCAACTTTGTCACCCTCCCTATGACACATTTAATGTAGGACAGGAGGGAAGTCACTTTGCCTCTGTCTCGAATGGCCTGGTTGATTATTCTCTCAGATTTAGATGCATATTTGCCTTATTATTATCTAAAATCATTGGTTTGTTGTTAGAGTATGAAGGCTAGACAGTATTTGTGTGATACCGGGCATAAAATGTAGCCAAAAACATAATTCTATAGCATGAAAAACATGTTTGTTTTTTTGCTCAGATAAATAGAAAATAAACTTAACTGAACACAAAAAAACACAACACTGCTTTCTGCTTTCTTTTTTTTTTTTGGTGTGGTATTTAAAAAACAGACAAATATTAATTAAACAATCCGATATTAAATGTCTGTCGTCTGGAAATTGAAGTAAAGCTTCAGGAACATTTTAGAAGCGACAGTTGAGTCCCTCTTTCCATGGGGTGTAACAGCAGTTAACAGTAGCACAGAAACTCCTCTGTAGCGTCCACTGTAATGGCATAGGCTAGGGCCCACAAGGGTGGAAAATGGGTAAATGAGCTTCACAAGTTCAGCTATGGCCCTGAAAAATTATACTAGAACCAGAATCTTACAGATTGCCTACAGTGTCCGTCATTAAGTTCCAGGTCACAAGAATAGTTGCTACCTTGGCAGGCAGGAGACACAGGAGAAGGAAAATTTCTAGCACGTCCTGTGAGGGGGAAAAAAAATCCTGTGAACCAACCACAAAACCAAAGCTGAAATTTTTGAGATCTCCATATAATATGGTTATATTGAAAAAAATGTAGGTTTTACAGGCATGATCGACTCATTAAAAAATCAGAGTGTCGAAAATGCCACAACCCCATGAAACACCACAGGAAGGGTCTTCTCAATGTGATCAATGCTAAAGTCGGATGCACAACGTCCTGAGTACAGGGGCGTGGATCGTTTTGGTGTTGATTTTAATTCATTTTAAACCTGTGGATGAATGCTAACACTCCTGACGCATTACTATATGTGCAGTTCACTGGTCATTTTCCTTCAGAACTGACTTGGTAACACCCTATTAAGCATGTCTACATACCTGTGAATAGTAGAGAATGACTGCTCACAATAATTGCTGAAACTGTAGTAGAATAAATGTAATTTTGCATAGAGACACAGTCCATATTGTATCACATGAAAGGCTGGTCTCGGTGTTACCTGTAGGATATTGCAAACCTTACACTTACTGTTCTTTCTCAGCTCTTTTTAACCTAAGGCAACGTTTTCAGCTGAACCCACTTTGGAATAAATAGGAAACGGGCTTCACGAACCTTTCCTGCCCCCAAATAATTTGTTTTATTGACGGACACAACCTAAAATTATTTTGGCTCTCTTAATACAAGCCTGCAAGGAAGTATCAGATACCCTCTGGGCCTTGCAGCTGGGTCACGACTGCAGATCTTTAACACAAAGAGGGTCTTTCTGTACAACCAACAGAGTCAGATTAGCAGTGTTCAGGGATTGCAGGGTAGGATCCTGTTGTCTGAGGTGCTGTCACAGAGCTCGATTGATGTAACCGTTTTTTATACAATAAATAGCAAACCCTTTTCTTTCCTTCGTAGTTTCAGCAAGACAGTTTCAGCGCTTTCTTTTTATTTTCACAACAGAAAACTATTAACAGTCACCATCGTTCCCTGGACCATCTGTCATTTTTAGGGATCGAGTGGAATAACACCTTTTACATCATTTCAGTTGAGGAAGTCGATGTCTGTCATGAACTGAAATTATTAGTCCGTAAAATATTGAAATGTAGATGAAATACGGTCAATATGAAATCTGGTCAATATGGTTTTTTGAATATGAAATATAGTTTTCTTCAAAAACTTGTTAATAGACTTAAACCACTTTAGCACATAACTACAGAAGCCATTTTTAAATAACCACACAACTACTTTTCTAATCTATATCAGCCATTTGCAATATATAGCTGTCCCATACAGTTTTTACTTCTATATTTCTATGACAAAAGATGATCATTAAAGAAACCGTTAAACCTTAAAATATAAACACTAAAATCATAACAGTGAGAATTCCTTACTATCAAGCTAAAGCCCACGAGGTTTAATTTTTTGAACTCCAGACTTCCTTAGAGAGTATAACTAATTACTTCTTGTAAAATACGGTAAATAGGAAAACTGGACTTCCGTTGGAAACGGGGAGTTCATCAGCCCAGCAGCGATCACAACCTCAGCAAGACCGCTCGGAAGCAGAAGCAACAGTGGTCGCTGATGGAAGAAGGCCAGTGGTTCTCCTTAGAGGAAACCTACCCTCACAAACAAACCAGGGTCATTCGTTTAAAATATATCAGCTTTCGTTTTGTTACAAGCACACACAAAGATTTACTTACTCACTTAACTTACTATAATAATCTTATTCAAAAAGGATGAGAGTCTAGTGAGTGATAATGTGCAAAATCATAGCATTCATAGCTATGACAGAAACGTAAATACATATATATATATATATATATAAATATATTAAACATATAAACTTTTATGCGCTAAATATACAAAGGAGGGACTATTTTTTTGGTCTCAATAAGATGAAAGACTGAAAGGAGTAGAATTTTGGCAGTCCGAATGACATCCTCGTCTAGGATGAAGTCCTCTCGTTGGGTTCTGTCCCCTTGGGCTTCTCACCATTAAGGTTACAGTGGGAAACAAAACTTACCCCTGAACTTCACAGAACTGAGCAATGCTTAACATTTTACACAGCGGGCAATCCTGCAGCTCCTCCCTAGCGGCGATCAAACCCGACAGTCTCCCATTAAAGCCAACCGCTGCATAGTTTTGTTTCTGTGATCATTACATTTATTCATTTTATTTACACATATAAAGACCAAGTCCGCAGAAAGTATGCCTGCGGCCTTTGTGTCCTTTCAAACAACCAACGGGAAGCGGTAAATCTTCCTACAGCCAGAGTGTCTGTAGGCGTCTCCCCGGTTACGCAACGGTCTCAAGGGAAAAGGTGCAGGTCAAGTTTTGGGGCCCATTCGAGGGCAGTGTTGACCACGGCCAGCGCCGCTGCCCCCAGGGCCACGGTCAGCCCCATCACAGCCAGCCTGATGAAGCGGCGGGGCCGAGACTGGGCGACCACCAGGGCGCGGGACCGTCCCTCCGCCGCCTCCGCCGCCGCCGCCGCCTTCCTCCTCCGCCGCAGCACCGCGTCAGGCCTTTGCTGCGCCGACGCCAGCTCAAAGTCCTTGAAGGTGGAAGCCGCCGTCCTGCGTGAGGAAACACACAGAAGCTACGCAGTTAGGACAGAGGAATATTTAACTGGTCCCCCCGAGCCCGATTTCTGTGCCCCCTCCCACAGGAACTGAACCCAAGAGGAGCCGAGCCGTTGTTTGGATTATCCTGACAATGCAGTTATATACATATCGCCGGTGTTTACAGAGTTTTGTGGGAACTTTCTCAACTTTCCATCGCTTAAATTCATATACAGAAGTTATGGTAAAAAAACGGACTGGCTTGAGACACGGCTAGCGTGGACCTTCATCAACGCCAACAGACAGATACACGCGTCTCCACGGGCAACGGGCAGTCTCACTGTTGGCTCAGCTGCTGGGCGGCCTCCCGGGCCAGCTCGGAGGGGGGAAACTGGACGAAGAGGTCTCCGGCCCGGCTTATGAGCGTCTCGTAGGGCAGGTCCTGAGGGATCTGAGACAGGAGGTGGTGCACGGAGGACATGTCACACTCACAATCCAGCACCTCCTCCTCCCGGTACAGCACGATCTGAGGAGAGGTCACACGTGGGGAATGAAAATAGGAACTCCTTGAATAGTTTACACGGAAGAGTAATCTACTGGATCATCACATCATTAGGAGAGTTACTCATAAGGTAAACACGTTTACCCAAGTAAGGTCACCATTTAACACCACAGTGTTTCAGCACATGTTTACAAAACCGTAATAAGTTTAATCATAGGTGGGGGTACTAGCCAGGGCTGTGGTTAAACGCTGCTTTTAACGCTCAAAATGTTTGCCTCTCAGTAATACCTGCACATCGATTTCCTGGCAAATTCTTTTAATGAACTTGTGGATATGCAATCCAGTCTCGTTTTCCGAACAAACCATTCTACCAATTTGTTTATACTGCAGAACGCCAGTACACTGTTAGATATGACAGAAATTATCTAATTTAAAGAGCAGTGGAGAAACCATTCAACATTTGTATTGGCCAGCCATTTTGAAGTACGCGTCACATGACAGAACAGGATTCTCCGATGATATCCATAAGCATGAAAGCCATCCGCCTGTAAACACTATAGCACAGCTTCTGCTTTTTAAATTTAGCTTTAAAAAAAGTGGAATGTAATATAAAACAATTAGCACACATATTCTTTATTAGCAGACATACTTTTGTACAGCAGATAGATAGATGATAGATGGATAGGTATAGATTTTTAAAAATAAAAACTGCCAATTGTACCCCATGCAAACATAAAAAATTATAATCAGCAATTTTTTCTCTGCTTGTCGCTACCAATTCCGCCAGAAGACACCAGGAGGATCTATCCAACAACCAGTCACTTCACAAACTGCAAACAGCCCACACGAGAGGTTCAGGATAGGAGAAGCTTGCCAATCCCCACCCACCCCAGCCCGGGCGGCACACTGCCAAAACTCCCAGAGGACGCTGTGCCAATTGTGCCAAATGGTCACAACCAGCAAAAGGCCTTCTCTGGATTCAAACTGCGAAATGCTGCTCGTACGGCTCAGTCTGATTCTTTTAGAAGAGTCAGTGTGAAAATTAACCAGTAGCTATTAACAGGTAGCTATCTTCAGGAGACGCTGTTCAGCACCAGGGCTGAAGCATGCATTTTCTGTGTACTTCAGGGTGACGAGAACTCACCACAGCAGCGAAGTAGATGGGCATCAAAGGGTGGCAGGCCAGGAAGAAATCATACAACCGGACCACATGGCGGAAATCTGAGAGCACGTGACCAAACCATGTGATGAGCCAGCTTAAGGCAAATATGGTGCCCACCTCCGCCCTAGAGAGAAGGAGAAACCACCACAAATATAGTGCCCACCTCTGTCCTAGAGAGAAGGAGAAACCACCCCAAATCCGGTCCGGGCTGCATCAAACTGCTCAATATACATCGTGACGACTTCTAAATTATTTATTCATGCGGTTTGAAAATTCAGAAATCTACAGCGAGATACAATCCCTCTCTGCCTAAGAGCCTTCGGAGACATTGGGAAATCGGTCTTGCCTAGATAAATGGTTACAACATCTATTTTGTTAGATTGCCCCATGCAGGGTACCCTGTTTAGATCCCCGTCATTCTCTGACCACTTCTGCCACATTTAAGTACATTTAAAAAGATATGCACGTATTTAAGACTGGAAAAATAAAAATACGATCAAAAAGATCCAACCAGGAAGCGGTATTAGGGCAACGTAATACTCACTGCTGCATGAAGTCATGCACCTCTGGGTTGACCCTCTCAATAATAGGCATCAGATAGTTTAAAATGTGTTTCGTATTATCCATGGTGGGGTCCATGAAATCCCTGTAAGGAGAAAGGAAACGTAGTTACAAATCCACACAATTAAAGAGTACACATGGTAAATAATGTCAGCCGACAAAGGTCACAGTGTATAGAGCAGGGAACACTGGTTCCTTTGTAACAGTGACAGGGTTCCTTTGTAACAGTAACCGGGTTCCTCAGGCCTGAGAACACAGCGGTGAAGCAGCTATTCACGCTCACAACACAGAGATCAGAGCCTCCAGCCGAGGTGACCTACCGGAGATGATGTGTGGAGAGCTTCTCCACCAGCGCTGTGGCCAGATGCTCCCCCACCACCAGCAGGAAGGTCACCACGATGTCGTGGTAGCCCTGGTAGTAATGCAGCTGGGGGTTTCGGTGTAGCACCTGAAGGATGATGTCAATCAGCTCCTCCTGTAGAACCTCGCGCTGCTCGTCCGGCATGCCTGCACGGTGTTCATTTGACACGCGTCACGCAGAGTTCACACTAGGCCCTTAAAACCTGACACGCACGATACCGACCGCAGTACAGAAAATTGCTCTTACAATCGATTTTGTCGCCGATATAAAACCTAGCAACTGCTTGTGTCAAAGCATTGCGCAATTGATGTCATACCATAATCAGTTTGAAAATCCAAGTGACCTATCAGAATTCACAGTATTCTACCCATGAATTTGGTTGACGTCTGTTTTTTTCGTTATTTTAAAGTAAAGGGGAAGATATACACATATTTAGCATCGGTATCAATGTACACTGCATCATTGACACTATCAATTAGTCAATTAGTCATTTTGTACAGGAAAGCCCTCATGTTCGTACAGACAGTAGAAAGTGCCGCTTGGATAATTACTAGGGCCCCAGTGAATTTAAATCGTTAAACATTTCCAAAGGCTTATGTAATGGTGGGATTCCTACCAGTCTGACATGACCAGGACCAAATATTATGGCCCCAATGACATTAATAAAAACATGTTTTGGAATGGAAGATATAGCTTCTCTGTTACTATGCTCTGCTCTGCTCTGCTCCGAGTACGGATTTTCAGCGCCCCACTTTTGATTTACAAAGACGTAAGCTGGATGTTATAATTATTTTATGAAGGGTTCCGATCAGTTCCAAGGATTCTATATTTCTGAGTATTTGATTCTAAAAAATTTTAAGTAATTTTCTAAGCCCTCTGATTTTGACCTTATAGGCATCTCAGTCTCAGGAACATACTAATTAAAAAAAAAAAAAAAAACTCAAATGATTTTCCCCCCTATTTCCAACTAAACCCTTTGCAGATCTAAAATGGATGAATCCAGATTCTTCTGATCAGATCAAGCGGGAATCGGGGTGAGGGTGAAAACTTTTTTGAGCAAGAATGTTTAACAAAAAGGCAACAGTTAAGCACAGGACTCACTCCCTTCCCTATGTCCCCGTTCAGAAAAAAACTATTGGGTGACGTGTAGAACAGAACTGCGCAGTAAGCCAATCACTGACCAGGTGGGAATCTTCGAAGAGAGCGTCGAACATCCAGCAACACTTGATTATAGTCTTTGTTGTTCTCCCGCAGCTCCTCGCCTGTTGGGCATAAAAACAGAAACTGAACCTGCCCTTCAGTCCACAGCGTACGTACAAAAAGTGTGCGATAAAGAAAATCAGAGATATGATTTTCCAGAACCCTCCTGACCTGGTTTGTGGGGTAAGTTGTCTGTGTGCACGTTGAGCAGTTTGGGCCAGACTTGGCAGCGGATTTCATCCGTAAGCAATCCCCCCTCACTGATGGCCATCCTCCGCAACGCTGACACATCCACGGGGGTGACGGCCAAGGCCTGCGAAATCTCCACCATTTTCCTCTTCCTTTTCGAGTCCCAATCTAACCACATGACAGCGAGACCAGTCAGGAAACTGCTGCTCCACGGCTCAGCTCCAGGAATCAGAACACCACTGTGTCCGAGTTGTCCGCGGGTGAGAGTTTAAACCGGTGGCCCAAAGTACAAGAGGCGCGGAACGCCTTGCGAAAGTCACTGCCCCTGTCCCCCTGAACTCATCAGGGCACGGTGCCACCTACAGGCCGAAATATCGGATATTCACCGCACGGAGACTGGTCAAGCAATGCGAGTGAAGGAAAACGTTTCAAAACCCTGCAGATGGCCAAGCTATATTTAAAACTAGGGCATGCAAGTGTGATCAGAATATTGCGGTTAATACAGATTAAAAAGTCAATTTAGCCTAAAAGTATTTCGAAGTATTTTATAAATATTCGCATTTATATTATTAGCAGCTACTAAGTACTACCGATTATGTAAAGTACACTAACGTTGCTATGCAAGAAAACCCGCTCAGCTACCAGATACGACAGACACAAAATTCCAGTCACTAAAACTACATTTCAAAATCGTTTAAAAACAAAATCATACATGTACTCAAATAAAAAATAATTCAATTCAATGGTGAAAGTGGTTATCGTGGACTGGACTGTAAATGTATCTGAAAATGATTTGTACAAGATTAATAAGTATTCATCCTTCATTAGACAGTTTCCCTCTCGAGTCTCACGATGGTGTCTACTGGAAACAGCAGTACCAAACAAGCAATCGGGACAACTATTCGCTGAGGAATCACTATAAAAGGTAACTGGTTGGTAATAACCACCCAAATTAACGTTTCAGTGGGAAAAAAACACCCCTACCATGTTTTCCGATTCCATTTAAAGGTGAAGAAGCGCCGACGCTTTCAGATTTTTTTAGGTACATCTTGCTGTGTCGCTCATTTTACGGGGTTCGATGAGTTTATTCCTCCTTCATCGGGCTTAATAGACATCACGAACGATTAGCGCGCACACACACACGCATGCATGCATTCTGCAGTTGCCTTGACCAGTGACAGAAGGAACTAGATGGCTATGGCAACATCCTCCCTTTTTTTCTCCCCCGGAAAAAAGGGCCACATTGCATTAACAAATTATGAACCCATCCAAAAGGAAGTTGAACGTTCGCTACTTCAATAGCTAGCTAGTTAAAGTACGATTACTTGCGACGTTATTTCTTACTCATATATATGTATATTATGTAAAATACCGGGCCATCTCGCTCGAAACTTAGCTGTGGGTAGTTTCCGACTGCTCTAGCTAGGTTGTTATTTTCCTCATCCTGTATAAAAGGCTACTGGGCTTTGTAGTTCTTAGATTCAAATTCAACGCAATCTATTCGATGTGACGTAATTGAATTGTCATTCTTTAGTTATTTGGCAGACGTCTATCCAAGGCGACATTCGGAGCGGTCTAGGGTATATGTTAGGTGTAAACTAGAGATGAACGATATACGGAACAGATACAGCATAATGTATAACGACTATACAGTGACATTTGCAATACACTGTGCTCTAATAAACTGACAGAAGTGCCATAATTTTCATCAAACGCCGTGTACGATGGTGGGAGTGTTTTCTCACGCGTCATTTTATTATTTCCACCTGTATTCCGAAATGAACATGTATTCATCCAGTGTTTTTTAATTTTGCATTGTGTTCTTCACTAGAATTTTTAAATGAATGTATGATCATATAAGAACTTAAACTGACACTTTGGCAGTTTTATGAATGATATTAATCTTCGAATAGTTTTTCGGAATAATCTGAAACGTGTGTTTTGGTGTTGCGTTTAAACCTCTCGCTTCGTGACTAGTTACTGGTTCCATCCATCTCCCCTGAGGTTAGCTTACATTACTCATAAACTGTATTGTAAATAAATTCGTCCGTGTCGATGCTACACAGGTAGGGGTATATAATTACTTTTTTAAATCAATTAGATTTAATAAAAAGGAACATCGGAAAACTGTACAGTCACGGGGTTCGAGGTGTGAAAGTATGCATTATGATTGAAATAATGATTTAAAAATAAATACAAACACAATTCCCTTTATTCATTATGAGTTAATTTTAGCAAGAAAATCATTTAGTGATTATACAACATTTGAAAAAGTACTTCATAATTCCACGTTATTTCAATCTTAGTTTTAAAACAGACAAGCAAATTTTTCTACTCAACTATTCTTAGGAGTCGTTTTGTATCAAAAGCCATGATTTGCATTTAAAAAAAGAATTGTGGATTTTAGTAACTGTATTACATCATTATGTAGTCTGTTAGGGTTTTAAATAAACAATTTCTAGAAATAAAAGTATGAAATACTTCAATAAGTGTACAATTAGGTTTTATATGTAGAGAATTTTAACCATTAGCAGACACCTGTTGCTGGTCCCCCATACAAATTTTGCATTTATTCACTCATTACAACTTTCTCAGTAAGGCGACACCAAATATACAGATATTACTGACATATAGATTTACTTATTAACAACAGGTCATTCACTTTATGTGTTCACAAGATCATGGTAACTCGAGTCTGAAGTTGAGAATAATGGTAATAATAATTTACAGCGGTCTATACAAATACCAAGTCCATTGGACTGTATATGACAAAAATCCCTCTCTGAACCCCTTATAATGCAGTGGAAGTTGGGAAGGGATAACTATTCAAAACAAGGTATACGGAACAATTTTAAGGAACAAGATTAAGGAACTTTCAAAACAAAGTAATAATGTCTATTTCCAGATAGGTGACTAATAGCTGAGAAACCATAACAAAAGTATCTTGATCAGATATAACAGTATCTTCGGAGACTTTTATTTTTGTTTAGGACACAAACTCTTGTTTGGGGCACAAAGCTTACATAGGAGAAACATTACCCATTTACACAGCACTCAGATAAACTAGCCTGTGCAAGCAATGTATATTTCTGATCTCCCTGATGACTAATGGTACATTTCGTGCGGTACATGTGAGGAAACGGTGCTTGGTAAACAGTAATAGATGGTGGCATGTTATATATGCAACTCTGGTTGTGGCGAACCGGACTCTTAAAACCAGTTCTGAAAACCAGTTCTCCAGCCTACCACGCATGATTTTTCTCCTAGTCACAGATTATATATTCATTGCTATACAGGGGGATTGTGGTTGTAACCTTGTTCAAAGTGGTTAATCTGAACCGTTTCGGTACATAAAACTAGTAAAGTGTAAAACTGTAAAACTGTAAGCTTCGTTAAATAAATGGATAAAAAGTGAAGAAAAGAAAAAAAACACAAATTCCAATATATATATATATATTTGGATAAAACAGTAGGTGAGGAAAGATAACACTAGAAAAAGTGTTATTTTTAATGTTTTTTATTCGTCTATTTAGTTTTCATCTTGGGTAATAAGAAAATCTTTTTTTTATCATTAGAATAAATTATATTCTGCCTTGCAAAGAAAATAAAAAATAAAAATGTACCAATGGATTAAAACAATGCTAAAGAATGTTATGTTCAACATGAAACCATCGTGTAAATTCATATATTC
>JAOYSI010007167.1:0-12310 GCA_025775065.1 Hiodon alosoides | reverse complement strand
TAATGCAAATGTTTCCTAATTGGTTTATATGATCTAATGATACATCCCGTTGTCATGGGTGCAAACTCTGTGAGGGTTGAGTCACCTGACCACATGCAGCAGACATTAAACGATTAAAAAATTATCAATAGACACTAATACATCTACCTCTTATAAAGTTATCCCCATACTGAAATAGATTAAAAATCCAGACTTAGGACATGAAAAAAGCTCAGTAGTAATTCAAAAATACTGCCACGTTTACAACGCTCGTCCTAATTGAGCTGACTTGCTTCATGTTCTAAATACATCTCACAACTCTCAGTCTCATTACAGAGCTTTCCACTAAGTGATCCAAGTATCGCGTAGCATCAGAAAAGTTTGAAAATTCCACTGTCCTACATCTTTTTTGCATTCACATTTGGAATTTTTCTGGTAGGGCCTCCCACCTAAAATACTTGCCTGTACAGGACTAATGTGAACAAGTTAACGTCCATACTAAGAAAAAATAAATGAGAAGAATGTATTCCTTCTAATTATCAAATTATTGTATTCGCTCAGTTAAAATTGATAGTCACTATAAATGTTTTACTTGGAATTTTTATATTCAGACCTAAGCCAGAGGTTAGCTTGTTTTGTGATCATTTAAGTAAACCTTATGTACATACAGCCCTGCTTCTAGTTACTGATTTCTCAACAGCACCTATAAAAATAGTCGGCCTCAATTAAAAGTTACCCAGAAGAAGTATAAAATCAATTAAGTAAATGAACTACATTCCTTGAACTTATAGTTCAAAATGTACAAAATGCGTGCTGACGTGTCTAGGAATTTTAAGAAAATATATTTATTAAAATATAATTGTAGGTAACTCATAGAGCGAGAGTAAAATCTCATCTATGTTTCGTCTCGCCCAATGTTTGATAACCGGCGCGAAAGGCCGGTACTCAGCACCGCGGGTTTCCCATTCGACAATAACAGACAGTTTTAAACAGGCGACACTGACAAAACGAGCAGTACTCGCAGCACACGTTGTTAGGAGTCTTGCAGCTTCCCCACAAAGGCACACAGTTAGCGGGGGGCGGCGGTCTCTTGCTTTTGGCGCTGAACTTGTTCTGTAGAAAGGATAGAAATGATGGAGAAGGTGAAGTTTTAAAACTTAATCATGTAATAACCAACACACCGTCACGCTTTTTGACAAAACATGTTGTTAGCAGCCACAAAACAAAGTAGGCTACACATTCGCTCAAATGGGCATCGTTTTATGAAGTGTAAACATTACAGTCCAAATTACCTGACTGATGTTATTTTAACTAGGTGCTTCAGATATATTGGAACTGTAATGTTCTTAATTTTTCTGGGCAATTTCCCCTTCTGTGTCCGTCCGTCGAGGTATGAATTCCATTTTTGAAAGACAGCAACGTAACAGTTGTTAAAAATAATATTTTGCATTCACCTGTTAATTTTTTTTTTACACTTATACTTAATGATTATTATTTTTCCTCTTACGGTATTCATGCCAACCGAAAAAACACGAATTATAATAAGCTGCAGTTGACGTCTAAATTTGTGATCCATTCCGACATTTACGTTGTAATGTCTAAGGTGGGTTCTACTGATGTTTTATCAGTTTTCAAAAATGATTCGACGATTTGTGGAACGGATGTAACTGATTTATATAGCAAAACTATTTAATTATGTGGTTTTTAACCATTGGGCCTATTTTCATTTTATGTCTCTGAAGCAGATATTACAAGCGACATGACATCTTTACTTTTTATTTTAAAAACTCACGAACAAAACAATGAAACATATTTGAGGGTTATTGATGGTATATTTGATACCGTTTGATATCGATTATTAATATTGCTCATTTTGTTTTAAACACGGCTTACCTTTCTTTGTTTCTTATTCGTTTTTTTGTTCTTTACTGATTTTGGTAACTCTGTAAGAAAATAGCGTTGAAGTTAAAGAAATCCAACACAGGACACAGCTTAACCATGACATCAAACAATATGGTCTACATTTCAGGCAGTACAAATAAATGAATGTTGTTTGATGGGTTTAAATATATGAAAAGTGATATTTATAACAGTTTTTTGTGACACTAATAGTTAAAAAATAGCTATAAAAAAACAAAACGAAAAACATTATATAGATGGGCCAGATGTTCTTTCATATGTATTATATGCGAAGAGAAATGCATTGTTTCCATAACTATGTAAATTTTGTGGGTATTATCAGTAATTTGAAACCCTAAAGATACCTCTTCAAAGGACCTTGATTGAAAGAATGTTGTCAGTGCAATTGTAATCAGGTAGTAGGTAAACTACATCCTCAACAACGTCCAGCTTATTAGTAAACTAAATTATTCCATAAGTACTAAACAGCTTAAATGCTATGAATTGCAAAGGGTCTAACTGACCTACAATTAGGATTGGAGGAGCATCCGATTGTGCCTTCTCTGTAAGACCAGCCATGGAGGAATCATTTGTGGTGATCCTGTCCTCTATTACCATATGCATGTAGACCATTAGGAAGCTGGCTGAGCTCAGGACCAGGTAGCACAGCAGAGACTTCATATCAAAGTTCTTTACGAGGGCAGCTGGGACCTGAGGACATAAACCGTTGGTTGTGAGACTTGTTAAAGCTGTAAAACTCACGTGAAATATAACTTTTCTAAATAAGTTAAGTAGATGGCGGTTAAGGATAGGTAGCCGATGGTTAAATGTGTGCGTAACTTTCAGAACTAAACTACGACTGAGAACACATTTGTTAGTTCAGTTTAAAAATGAAAAAAAAAAAACCCTAAATCTTCTCGTTACTTAATTAATAATGAATATATGTAGAATGTTACACAGTCTGCAGCATTGTGTTAACCATAATTATTAAAATAATAAGACACATTGAAATTGTAATACATACAAGAACAGTGCAAGAAAACTGAAATAATGTATAGAAAATTTGTAAATAGTATACTAATTGCTTATATAGCATCATTGGTGACGTAGAATTATGTTCTTTTTAAGATTATAGACATAAGACCACTTTTAGATCTGCAATGGTGTATAATATAATTTCATTTTAATCACCATAAGTCAATGTTCTAAAATAACCATCACAAGGAAGGATAGCTTGTTGATTGGTTCAATTTTCAAGGGTTAAATAGTCTTTCCCCTTTTCTGTTGTACAGTTTTTTTTAAAGTGATTAACACAAAAATTTTTTACTAATTATTACTTACTATTTTAAATCTGACAATTTCTATAATGGTGTTTCTCACTGACACCTAATGTAATCAGATCTTCAACCAAAACCAAAAAAGGTGTGAACAAATAACAAAATATTGATACTTAATTATTAAAGGAAGTCATGCAACACCCAACGTCCCAATGCGAAAAAATAAATGACCCCTTAGACTCCATAACTGGTTACGCCAGTCACCTTCATCAGCAGTAGCTGCAACCAAACACTTCCTGTAGTTATTAGATTAATTTCACAGCACGGTGGAGGAATTTTGGCCCACTCTTCCATGCAAAATTAATGGTTCCCTCAATGATGGGGAAGGGCCCAGTTCTTCCTGCTGCAAAGCATCCCTATACCGCAACACAACCACCACCATTCTTGAGTGTCGGTAATGTAGAATTTTTGGTTTTCCCCAGACATTACGAAGCCCATGAAGTTTCACTTTTGATCTGTTAAGAGAACATTCTTCCAGAACTTGAGGACTGTCCCAGTCCCTTGAGACAAGCATTCATATTCCTAGAGAGCAGTAATTTCTACTCTGCCATGGATCAAATTTTTACTCTGTGTCTTTTTGATGGTGAAGTCATGTCAAGAGAGGTCTGCAAACCCCTAGATATTGTTTTGGTGTTCTTTGTGACTTCATGGACAATTTTACACTCTTGGAGAGACTGGGAGGACAATCCCTCGTGGGAAGATTCACTACCGTCCAAACTTTCTCCATTTGGAGAATATGGCTCTGACTGGGGTTTGCAGCAGGCCGAGTCTTCCTATAAATTGCTTTGTAACCTTCTCCAGACTGTTAGGAATTGGAATCAGAGTCACCCTCACCCTCACCCTCAGAGGGGTTCCGGTATTTAAAAACTCCAATAGTAAGGGCCAAAGTTAGCCAGATTTAAATCAGGCTTGATTATTAATTTAGATATGCAACCAGCTGACCCTAATTAAGCTATCTAGCTTGCTAACGTTTGAGGTTTGTCTTATAAAATAGCTAACGTTAGCCACACACTAGGAATATGGATAAGCTAAACAAAGAAAACACTGAAGCTAGCCAAATTAACTAAACTTTACTTACTCTCCTTCCAAAACCCACATTTATCCATTAAGATTTAATTGTTGGCCAGCCTCTCCAAAGTTACAGCGGGATTGTAAGGCGTTATAAATGTACATTCTGCTATGATTTGCCATCAGGTATATTGAATGTTAGGCTTCTTAGTGAAGTGTATTAGAGGCTCACGAGTATTGAGTCGTAAGGGGTTATTTCGTGGCAAAATTTAATGGTAAAATTTTTTAGTGTCCTAAATGGTGGCTTTTCAACATTTCCAACTGCAACACAATGATTCAGACCTGGACCAGAGTCTGCTTCTTTGAGAAATACTGTTACATTAACAGTTATACCTATGTCATTATGAACTAGTAGCCATTGGCAACTGGGACACCCCAGCAGCTCCTGCAAGGCGGGGACCCTCCACACCCCAAGGGCCCCCACACCCCCCACGGAATTTACTTAATTGGTTAATTTATTCAGGCGTTTCAGGATTTGCTAACCCAAACCAAGCTCGTGATTTTGCCAGTACTAGGCCAATATCGGATAGTTAGCTGAAAGATCTGCGAGATGATGTTGTTTCATTACACTTCTTTAGACACGCAGATGTAAAAGACCACACAATGTCAGATACGTTTACAAATTTTTTTTTTATTTTGAAAGAAAAATGGTTTTGGCCAGTATACTACATTTTTGAATGAATTGAAAAGAATGTAGTTTATTGCACTTGTAAACTTAGGAAAATATAAGGATTTCCCTAATGTGTGAAATTAATGTACTGGCTATGTACCCGATTCAAACTCCACTTCTCCAAGACAAAGGCTGCGAATTTACCACAGCACTAAATTGCCTAAGAATATTAAAGTGGCGTTTGCCTCCTAAGAGTATCAATCCAGAGGTGTTTTTATTACGCTTGCTAGCTACGTCAGCGATTTGCCAACAGTGAAACGAATAAACACATATAGTAAACGACTTTGGCTAGAAATTCTTGCAGCATATGCAAGCTAGGTTGAAAGAATGTGCTATTCTCAATTTAAATTTATTTTTCAGTACAAAATATGGCAATTGCAAAAAAAATCATAGTTTTAACCGCAAAACTGGTTGGCTATTAAAAAGCTTCCGTTTAAATAACAGACGGAAAAAAAACTCCTTGTTGCCATTTCTTTTTCATACCTCTGTGTCCACATGAGCCTGTATCGTTATGTAACATGTATAGCCAACGCTGTAAAATCCAGTGAAGTAAAATTAGAAAAAACTAAGCATTCCCTGCCTAGATTAAACGAAATATCCAAAGATTCGGGGCTAAAACCCTTGAAGTCCGATGCTAACGACGTCCCCGAGGTTAATTCATTCATTTTAAACCGCTTATTAAATCCAGGACCGTGGGGCATATATGTACATATATAAATTATTATATTGCCACTGTTATTTTGTTTAGGAAAATTGTTATTTTTAAAATTAATCTCAGGTCCATACCATCTGTGCTGTTAAAATTTAAATTTTAAAACTATTAAAAATGTCCTTAGCTCTAATGACTAAGTTTAAATTGTATACTCTCGTTGTTAAATGTGCTCGGATTTCTCTCACTAGTAGCCTACTTTTGATGTTATAAATGTGCATAGTTATAAATCAGATCTGGAAACAAAACAGGGCACCCAATACGTTAAAACCACAAAAAAGGAAATATTTTAAACCATTGAGCAAATCCAGAGGAAGCATTTGGTGCGAATGACGTACGTATGCACACAACTCTCTCAAGTCTGTCTACATTAATTCAAATTCAAAGGTGTCTAAGGCGCCCAGTCGTAGATCTGTGCTGCATTTTGGGTTTCTATTATTGTGTGAATTCTATAAAAATCATGTGACCCCAGGGTAATTTCGCTCTATAGAAATATTGAGAAAAAGAGCGCGTGTATTCACCTTGTTTGTGAGCAGATTGAGACCTCAAATGACAGTATGGTCCACATTCAATCCAGTCAGCATAGTAGTTGTTGTTCGTAAATTTAAGCAAAACATTTGTTTTCTTAATGTCCTATGCACTTACTTGAGCTTTGACTTTCTTGGAAATTAAGAAAATGTTCTACAACTGTGGTTTGGCTCAATTTGTGCCCGCATGGTTATCAGCAATCACAAACAGTAATGGATTCTCAAACTTGAGTCTTCGGTCTGTTCCCCAGAACAAGTGACACATATCTTACAATGAAGAATGCGTTTCACCCTCAGTACAGCTGTTGCAATTGACGGTAGGATGAAAATGCATTAGAATCCATGTATAGACTTTTGTATTCCTCATCAGTGAAGTTGGCCTTAGAGGAAACCCTGTCCGAATCAAATCAATTCTGCATGGCCCGATTTCACTTTTCCATTCTCAAACCCACGTCTAACAAATCTGCTTAGCTCTGCTCTCTTGGAGGTTCAGCAGTCTTAAATTAATTACGCAATATTTTGACATTTGACTTTCGGTAGATTATAGTAAATTTACTGCAGCTTAGTTATTAGGTTTCAATTAAGAAATTCTGTATCAATTTAATCTTTTTTTCTTTTAAAATCAGGCACAGTTTGCTGGTCTTCAAAACCCTGAGCTAAAAACATTGTTCAACTTTGTTGTATTTAATTTGTACCACTAATTAAATATATTGATATTCCGTGCAGACATTGTCACATGTGTAACAGACATTTTAAAACAACGTACTCTAAATTATCTTGCAACTGCAAGCAGGTTATAATATACCTATTCCATTATACTGTCTTGGGTATGATTATTTATAATGTAGTCAGGCAAAGGTTATGAAAGACAAATCCAAGAGTGATAGCAATTTAGTTATATACTTTTTATTCAATAGTACTCCTTGCATTGTAAATAATATTTTGGCAGTTGCTTTATAGCTAAGACAATCTTTCAAGTTATGCAGGTGCAGAGTTAATGTGAAAAAAAAAGTACAAATATGCAAAACATTTAAGCGTAGCCAGATTCACAGAAACCTTTTCCTGAGTACGATTAAGCCAAAGCAGCAGTATGTTGCAGTGGGTGAAGCTATAGAAAAACTGCAAATGGTCAAAGTACATGTAATAAGGGCTTTCATTTGCATTTTCCACATAAATTATTTTTATTATAACCGCCTTTTGTTTAAATTAACTTGATGAAATTTACTTGGCTGTTTGTCGACTGTTTATAAACACATAGCATAATTTTTCACCCAATGAAAGGTTAAACAGCTTGTCAGATGGCATCAGACATTCAAGCCAATTGCGAGATGGATCAACAAAATCTAAAATGACCCAAATTGTGTTTTAAAATTTACTATAGGATGACCACACGTTTGCTAGTTACGAAAATAGTAAGTAATAGTAAATATTTACATTTGCAGGGTAATTCTCCATGAATGCTCCCCCTTTTAAAAGTCAGAACAGGCATGGTTAGCCATGGAGACAATTTTTCAGAGTTGTCGTTGAAAGTGTTTTCCTTTTGACACTACCTATAGTAAAATGGCAGCACAGTCCTATACTGTCCAGAGCTGGGAAGTGTTGTATTATTTACTTCTTTTTAAATGATTGACTAATGCCTGTCCTCAAAGGCTTGCGTTGGTTCTCTTTCGTTAGTAGAGACACCATCTCCTTCTGTAAAGCAGAAGCATATGCTCGACTAGCTTCTTGAAGTCTAAGTCTAACTCTATGGCATTCCCAAACTAATGTTCCTGAGATCTCCCACTTCTTCAGCAGCAGCAGCAGCAGCAGCAGCAGCACACAAAAGTTAGAAGCAAACATTCAGGACGTACCTTTTTGTAGTGGAATTGAGAACAGTCTTCCAAAAATAATGACCGAATTTTGTCAAGGCTCAAACCTGTTCCTCCCCGTCTGTTAAATGGGAAGAGAAATATCGGGGAAATCTTTTAGTCGTGCAATTTTGAAAAGGACCAGCGGTAGACGTGCAGCCAGGGGCGGATCCAAGGTTTTTTTTTTTTGGGGTTTTTTTTTTTTTTTAAATACAAGTTGGTAAAGAAGGCCAGAAATATTAAGGAAGATATTTTTCATCTTGGTAAATACCTTGGTCTCCATTTAACAACCTGTTAAAGCACTCTCGAAGGCAGCTTTGACGTCCCAGATCTTGATGTAGCGGTATTCATTAGGCTGCCGTTTCAGGCTCTAACACAGAAATTGATGGGCCCTGGCCCTCTGAGAATGAAGTTGTGCATTCCAGCTGCAACTTGTTTGAGCTACGATTTAATGTGTAATTGCAAAGCTAGTGCTAATTACCATTGGCTTATTTGTTAGGGAGCTGATATCATGGACACCAGACCCTTATTAAGTGGTGAGGTTTAAATTTATTCAATTTAAATTTGTATTTTTTTTCTTCACGCCAACTTTTTCTGTCAGTGGAAGTATTTGTAGCGATTTCCTATTACCTCTTTGACCTTATTTGAAATCATTTTTAAGGAGACATATTGCTGTGATTATTGTAAGGAAAATAAAAATGTGGGTACAATTTAAAAACATAGTCGCTATAATTAGTGGCTGACTAACTAATAGGCATTCAGTCAGCCACTATGAAAAACAATATTAAACTGCTTTTTTAGAAAAAAATGATCCGACCTTTTTAAGTGATCATGTCAAGAAAAATGAATCGCCCGTATTACAGGGGAAAAATGGCAAAGAGTGGTCATAGTTCTAAATAATAATATTATAATTCCGGGATCGTAATTGGTCAGCTTTACTGACAGTCCTTCTATGAACTCTGATAAAAATGTAGAATTTACACTGATCACCATTCTGTTTAGTTGGAACCGTCATGTACGCAATGGCTTCAAAACTGGTGCCATGTTTCAACCATTTGGAAGTATATTATATCACCTTGAGGTTCCCACCTTGAAAATGAAATACAATGAACATTTTCTCATGAAAACGATTTTCTCACAAAAACGATGTTCTCATCGTTTCATTTTATCAGCAGTGTGTAGTGTGTGCTTTTGACACTGAACAAAGGCGCCAGTGTTGACTCAGATTTCAGTAGAAAAACAATCTTCTGATGTGAATGTACCAGGCAGATAATAGATAACAGGCAAGCAATTAGTCATGAAGTATGTTATCAATAAGTGTCCTCCAAAGTGCTTATTTACTCAGGTTTCTGTTGTCAATCTGGTTCGCTTTCTGTAACGAGCCCAGCTTATTCAATTTCACCTCAAAGATCTGAGTCTGGTTTAGCCACAGGTCATCACCGTTTTCTTTAGCAGTCTGTGTTGGAGCCAGAAGCCAATTACCTTTTGTTATTTAGAAAGACTGAAGCTGTGTGTTTTTTTGTTTTTTTTTAATCTTGGAAGCTTACAATATGTATAACAATAATAAAATAGACACTTAAAGTGTCTCCTTTCCACCCGTTATATTCTCCATTAGAACTGATCACTTTTATTAATATAACGTTGGCTTTAAGATTTTGCCAGTCAGATTATTTGGTTTTTTTTTGTGTTAGGAGACAAAATGGGGAACAAAAAATGCCAACATTTGAATATTTTTTTTTCTTCTCCCCAGTCTGGTCTAAATTCAGAATACATAACTCACATATCACAAGATATATTGATATCAACTTTTTACGTGAATGTGGAACGTAGGCACGCTACTTGTCCTGGGGTTTCCATCCTCGTATCTGATCTCTCAATGCACTTAGACTGCCTGAATTATTCACCCTTTTTTGTTGAATAAGAATGGGTGTTTATCAGCGAGGCAACCCATAGTCCATAGACTGGAACCCTTCGCCTAGTCAGGATTATTGTGATGTTGTGTCTGTATTAGCTGTGATATTTTATTCATGTGGGAAATGTATTGTTGCTCACAGGAAAGCGTTCCTTATGGTACATCTCATCTCTCACTGGACTTCATTCAAAGTTCCCTTCTTTTTAAATATAAGGTAGGCATTTTTAAGAGGTGGCGGGTCTCGTTGTCAAGGCGATAAAAATCGATTTAAAAGATCTCTGTCCGTGAGAGAGATTGTATTAGGTTTGTACGGGTGCATATGAAGAAATAAATTATACTTTTTAAAGATAGTAAACCCTATCGATTAAGTAGTATCACAGTTTATGAATGCTTCTGAGCAGTACTGTTGTGTATAATTAAGTACAAGTGTCATTTATTTTTGCATTTTTCTGAGATCTTTTCCTGAGATTGTGGTAGCTCTTTGTGCGAATAATCTAATCTCAGTTTTCTTAGAGAGATATTTTTCTGACCTTCCTCAAACGCAACGCTAACTATTTATAGGTTAAAAAAAGCACCTCCGTATGAATGTAATATACATTACAGAGTTTTTGTTTAAATGATTGCTTATGCTATATTAAAATAAAATACACTCCTACAAATGCATTCCTTTATATTTGTGAATGCAATTCGAAAGGTAACAGAAAGAAAATGGAACTACAAAAGCAATAATTTAATTTCGGTTTATATGCAGAGCAATGTAGCATCTGAGAGGACCTATCAACCGAGAAACAAACTGCAAACTTAAATAAATTACACATCAGTAAGTGCAATACAGCCATTTCATTTACATAGCAATGCATGCACACCTTAAATGCATGTGGTCTTAAACATGGAGAAGCGCTGCAATAAACTGATCGAAGATCATTACTAAGAATCATGTTGTGTAAAAGAGAAACCTCATCATGCTCTTGTTTGTGTAAAATGAGCTAACACTGGGTTTATCCTGCAGACGTGAGCAACCCAGTTAACCACTTTTCAGTTCACCATGGCTATTACGTCTACTTCAGTACACCATGGCTATCACATCTACTTCTATACACCGATCTCTATTAAATCTACTTCTGTACACCATGGCTATTACATCTGCTCCTATACACCATCATTAGGTACAATTTGTCCTATAGGATACATAAGCAGTTACAGCTCTCAGTCATTTCATGCCTCCTGAAACCAGCCTCTCCTCTCTTTCCGACATAGAGATATACAAGGTCCCATAAGGGGTCCGTACTAAGCACACTTTCAGTATCATGATCTTCCATGGATACACCCATTTTTATATATAAATATGGAATGAATTTCAAACTGTTAAGAAAAGAAACCACAGAGTTTCCCATTGGTTATGATAGCCAGAGAGTGAAGAGCAGAATCCACGCATAAACACAAATTGACTAAAAATCTGAGTTTGTCAAATGTGTGATTCAATCAGTGAGGAGAAACAGAGAGTCAGAGGGAAAAACCTGAGACAAATTGATTCTTCATTGCACACCCCCCTTAAATAATTTGCATCAGATAAGTCTCTGTAGGCCCTCATTGTGGCTTAGCTGGACCTAAATAATTAAATCAAGCAATATTATTGCTACATATTGGATTTTCAGGATATTACAAATTTAGTAATAATAAGTTTACATATTGCTGATCTGCGCAATTTGATATTGAATTTAGATTTGGTTTACAGATGAAAAGTTCCATGTATTTCCTGATAAAATTAGTCTTCAGCCTTCAGTCAGTCTTCAAAAAAATAATACAATCTTCAAATATTTGTAAAGATGTCACATTGTGCAATACTTCTGCAATTATTATTATTATTAGATTTTTATATATTAAACATTAACATTGGCCGATTAGTCTTTTAAATGACTAGGGGATGTGCAAATTTTATTGATAATGCAGGCTAAATGTTAATTTAAGTTTAAACGTCTTTTACTCTTGATTAGAGTTGCAAAGTGGCAGAGATTTTCCGGAAACATTCATTGGAAACTTTAGCTCAGGAGTTTTGGGAATTTTCAGAATTTTGATTATTTTTATTGTGTTTTTTTAATTCATGTCCAACGTGTCTATCTATAGTGCCATTTAATTCCAACAAATTAATTTATTAAAAAATATTTCTTCATTTTCTGCCTACTTCTGCTGCTGATTATTTGCAGGGCTAAACTGAAACAAATAGCCGTAGAAACAAGTTAGATTTTGTTCTGCATTTAAGTTCTGCTATGGCAAAATAAATGTTTATTTGGTTACTTCTGTAATTAAATAGACATAATTAGGCTAGCACTTGAATTAAGAGAGTGGGGGGGGGGGGGGGGGG
>JAOYSI010007166.1:0-12310 GCA_025775065.1 Hiodon alosoides | reverse complement strand
TGACACCTTCCCATAGGTGCAAAAAAGATATGAGTCCTACAACCTAAATTGCTGCTTAGTCATGGATGGCAGTAGTTTGAAGCTTTTTATAGACATAAAAGACAGCATCCCAAGCCCAACTCTCAATGGTATAAACCACTTTAAAACACACACACACACACACACACACACACACACACACACACACCTAAATACGATTCACACATTTTCACAAAAAAAGGTGTAAATATCCCTTTTTTGGAAGTATTTTGTAGTTTAATTCCAGCGTTGTCGATACTTCTCTTCCAGATGTCTTTCTGTCTTGGCCCCTCCCCAAACACAAACCCCTTCTAAGAGCTCCGCCTGTGACAAGGCTTTCTCATCCCTGTGCTCCCAGAGCTGAGGACTAGGCCAGGCCCATCTCCTCCAGCACGCTTCTTGGGGATTCATCCTCCTGTGATTGAAGGGTGAGGGAAGATTTTCTTCAACAAAGTAGCAACATTTTCATAATCATTATCATTGTCCTCATTCCCTGCACCAGTAGTTTTAAGTCCTTCAGAACATTTGCATAGGACAGGGGTGAACGATGCATTGGTCAGCTATTAGGTGGTGAACAACTGGACAACTACCGACAACTGCAATGTCTCCTATGTCATATAGAAAACAGCAGTTTGTCATGTCATCAAAGGCATTACTTTTTTAAGTAAACATTAACATAAACATAAACTGAAGAATCGACCAGGCTGTTGTGTAGTCATCCCTATATGCATAATGCTTTTGAAACCAACCCCTTTAGCAATTGCGCCGTCTTTTGGGCGACCTTAGCTTGCCACCAAAATTGCTAAGCGGATTGGACGTGCATCCACCTGCCTAGCACTATAAATCTGGCCAACATTTGCAGATCAAAAAGAGAGTTACCGGCTGTAAATCAGGTGGTTTTTTTTCCAGGGAAAGATAGTAATGGCTTTTTTGGAACGTATTTTCATGCTATTCTTAAATCCATTATACAAGATAAATTAAGTCTAACAGGGCCTCCAAAATTTTATTTAATTAACAAATTAATCCCAATTAACCCGAGTACTAAAGCAAATCTCAAATTTATACATTTTATAAAAAATAAAAAGGTTAAAAACATTCACTTTTGTTTCTGTCACTACCAGAAACACAAATTTAAAATCACAGGAATAATTATACATAAATAGGAATATATCAAGCAATCAGACCAGTATCCAGTTAAAAATGTATTTAGACAAATATTTTAATAAATAATTTAATTTAATATAAAAGTATGTGAACCTTCAGATTGAGTAGCACCCTCTTCCAGCAGCAATAACGGCAGCTGGACCGCTGATCAGTTCTACACATCAGCTTGATATTTGTGGGCTTTTTTAGAATGAACTGCTCATTTCAGGCCCTCCACAAAATTTAAATAGGGATAAGGTCTGGACTTCGACTCGGCCATTCCAAAACACGTAATTTCTTCTGCTTCAGCCATTCCATTTTTACTTGTGTTTAGGATCACTAACCTTGATGCATGACCCACCATCTGTAAAACTTTTAAACATTCTACTATAGAATTTGCTGGTATCAACCCGGCTTAAAGGGGGAGACCATTCTCCACTGGCCGGCACTAGGAGAGCTGAATTAAAGAATCTATTGTCCATAGTTTGTGATGCCCTCCAGTAGAGGAGTTCCAAGACTGTGGTACAATCTAGAATTCATGGTTCCATCAATGATGGAACCCGTCCAAGTCCTGAGGCAGAAAAGCAGCCCAAAACCATGATACTGTCACCACAAGGCTTCACAGTTGGGATGAGGTTATGTTGGAATGCAGTGTTTGGTTTTCTTAAAAACTTTGCTTTTCTCATCTAAGCCAATAAATTCCACCTTTGGCTCATCTGTCCACAAAGCATTCTTCCAATAGCCTTCTGGATCCTTCAAGTCTTTGGCAAACTTGAGATGGGCAACAATGTTTCCTCCTTGCTTTCCTCTCATGCACACCATTCTTGTCCAGTATTTTCCTGATTGTGGACTCATGAACACTGATATTAGCCAATGCTAATACATTAATAAAGACATATGCCTAGTTCTTGGAGCGATTTTTATTGGATGACTGTTCCTGGGAAGAGTTACAATGGTGTTGAACTTTTTTCATTTGTACATGATCTGCTTTAAGTGGATTAATAGAAATAAGCTTTAGAAATGTTTTTTTAGCCCTTTGTAGGCCGATGAGTATTTACATCATTTTGTCTTCAGTGACTCATATGCTGCGCGAGGTTGCCCAAAAATTTCATTTGATTGGGGGATGACACAAACCTGGATAGTGACGACCAAAGTTTATGTTTTTTATACAGGGCAAGACCACCAAAACTCATTCCTGATTTTCATCCAAAAAAAATACCTGACAAAAATTGAGCTGATTAACCTGGAGGTTCACATGCTTATTCGGATAAAAGATTAACTGATGGATTCATTAAATAAACAAAAAATATATAGTTTTTTGATTAATCGGGTTATCTTTATCTATTATACGGACAAGAAAATTTATACAGAAATGCACAATCTCCAAAAGAGTTTACAAACGCTCTTTCACTGATGTACATTTAAAAAATGTTTCAATCATCGCACAGCTTCGCCAGCGACATAACATTTCACGTAGCGGTGATGTTACCACGCACCTCCTGCAGTAGGTCGGCCTGCTCAATGGCTTTGAGAACACTCTTCTTGGAGGTGTCCTGGATCTCGCCACCCATCAGGAATTCATCCAGAATAAAGTAGGCCTTCTCAAAGTTGAAGATGATGTCCAGCTCACACACCTGGGAAAACCGAGGAAAAGAAGCAGCTGGAGGACACCAGAATGAAAGACATTCCTGTTCCTTTCTGGTTAAACTTATGTTTGTTGTGTTTCTCAGCCTAATTCAGCTTAAGAGAATGTTAAAGGTCAAAGAAAAATATAAAATGAACAGAAAAAAAGAGAGGGATGTGAAACTCATTCTACCCGGGTTAAAAGAAAAACTGCAGGTGGAGAGAGTCTGCAATAGAGAGGCATATGACATTAACCGACTGGCCACTTTAAAGGGAGGGATGAGAGGATTAGAGCGATGGAGAGAATGAAAAGGAGGCAGCCAGCAACAGGACAGAGGATCGAGAGTGGATGACTCACACTGCCAAAGTACTTATCGAGCAGCTCGACGAAGCGGTGGATGACCTCCAGCGTAACAAGTTCATTGTCCTGCTCCTCCACTGCACAGCAGAAATAGAGACTGGCATACCTGTTGAGGTGGGGGGGCGTTAATAAACATACATAAAGAGACAAGAGCAGGGATAACAGCTGTTTAATACACAGACAGACACACAGCTGTACCAGTTGAGACAATGTGGGGTGGTTAACACAAAGACGGATAAATTACCATTAAAAAAATTATTTTATTTTTTTAAGACAAAACCAAATCCACACATGGAGCTTTAACAGTAGCATTTTTTTTTTTTAAATCCAGGTATAATTAAGGAAAACGCACCAAACAGAAGTTCAACACCTCACTCAGCTAAAAGTTCCATTTTGCAGTATTTAACTAGAGCTGAATTTTACCTGTGTTTAATAGATGCAATATAATGCTTATAGTAAACAAACTATATGACAGCTCAAAAGGCTAAACATTTTGAAAAGTCTTTCATTATTACAAACAAGAAAACCACATTAAGTTTCTAAGCTGTATTACATTTAAATTAATGATCTTGTGAATAATTCATTTGCCAAGACAAATATTTCTGTAATGTCAATGCATTAAAAAAACAATGAGCTGTTTTACCGGCAGATGCGATGTGAGTGACAGATACACTGAAAATGCATTTTATGATTCACATTTTAAAATTTAAAATTTGTGACGTCCAAAAAAAAGTTATTTTTTTTTACAATTATTTTTATGCAGTCACATACACTCACCAGCCACTTTATTAGGTATATCACTTCTACTGTTCGTTAACGCAAATATCTAATCAGCCAATCACGTGGCAGCAACTCGATGCATTTAGGCACGTAGACATGGTCAAGACGATCTGCTGAAGTTCAAACCAAGCATCAGAATGGGGAAGAAAGGTGATTTAAGTGAACTTTGACGTGGCATGGTTGTTGGTGCCAGACGGGCTAGTTTGAGTATTTCAAATACTGGGATTTTCACGCACAACCAACTGTATGGTTTACTGAAAATGGTCCGAAAAAGAGAAAATATCCAGAGAGCGGCAGTTCTCTGGGCGAAAATGCCTTGTTGATGGCAGAGGTCAGAGGAGAATGGCCAGACTGGTTTGATCTGAACACACAACACGTCGAACCTTGAAGCAGATGTGCTACTGCAGCAGAAGACCACACCGGGTGCCACTCCTGTCAGCTAAGAACAGGAAACTCAGGCTACAATTCGCACGGGCTCACCAAATTTGGTTCTGATGAGTCTTGATTTCTGCTGCAACATTCAGATGGTAGGGTCAGAATTAGGCGTAAACCACATGAAAACATTGATCCATTCGGCCTTCAATGGTTCAGGCTGGTGGTGGTGGTGTAACGGTGTGGGGGATATTTTCTTGGCACACTTTGGGCCCCTAAGTACCAATTGAGCATCATTTTGTTGTTAGTATTGTTGCTGACCATGTCCATCCCTTAATGACCACAGTGTACCCATCTTCTAATGGCTACTTCCAACAGGAAACGCGCCATGTCACAAAGCTCACATCATCACAAACTGGTTTCTTGAACATGACAATGAGTTCTCTGTACTCAAATGGCCTCCACAGTCACCAGATCTCAATACAATAGAGCACCTTTGGGAGGTGGTGGAACAGGATATTAACATCATGGATGTGCAGCAGACAAATCTGCAGCAACTATGTTATGCCATCATGTCAATATGGACCAAAATCTCTGAGGAATGTTTCCAGCACCTGGTTGAATCTATGCCACAAAGACTTAAGGCAGTCCAACCCGGTTTTAGCAAGGTGTACCTAATAAAGTGGCCGGTGAGTGTATAATAAACTTGCTATTTAAACTTTTCTGATTACAACAGATCAACAGGAAGTGTGAAACGCTAGCAAGTGACCAGTTTTTAGATATTGCTGGAAATCATTTGGAATCCTTTTCATCAGATTATTTTATTTAAATACATCTCAGTTAATGTATGTAAAATTTTTGCCTTACGTGCTAGTACCAATTGGTCTATGTGGCATGCTGGAGCGAGGCCGGTCCGGTAGAGGCTGGACAACAGGGGCGTTTTTTATGCCTTTTATTTTGGTATCTTTAGCAAAAAATACAAAAAAAGAAAAACTCTACAAAAAGGTCAAAATGGAAAACCAAAAAGAAAATAGATTTTCAGCTTTTACCAACCAAAGTCAGAAGCTAACCACAGCTTTTTAACACCCAAACCAAAGAACAAACCAAAGCAGAGACTCAATCTAACCTTCAGCAAGTCCTGCTGGTGGTTTTAAAGTTGGAAATAGTTGGCACCTGAGTCTGGTTATCATTTAAACCACACTAAACAAGGTCCTTTATGGGGGCGTTTCCCCACAGCCCGGCTGTCCATCTTGCCAACCCTGGGCGTGTCTCTAGGCTGTGTGGAACAGCCTATTATGAAACATTTTACATCTGATGTTGCTTTATATTTATATATTCATATATTATCTTTAAAAATATATATCAAAAGTTTTAGAATTTTTTCCCCAGTTTCTATTGAAATTTAAGCAGTTCAAGTCCAGTGAATAACCTGAAATGGTACAAAGGTAAGCGGTAAACCGCTTTCAAGTAGTTGGTCAGGGGCTCATCCTACAGCAAGATAATGACCTAAAACATATCTCCAGTCTATGTCAGAACTACCTTAGAAAAAAAGAACAAGACGGTAGGCTTCAAATCATGGAATGGCCAGCACAGTCTCCAGACTTAAACCCCATTGAGCTGGTTTGGGATGAACTGGACAGAAGGGTGAAAGCAAAGCAACCTACAAGTGCAACACATTTAAGGGAACTTCTGCAACAGTGTTGGGTACTTTCTGAACAATATTTGGTTTCCATTGTAGAAATAATTCCACGAGTGTGTTTGGCTGTTATATCTGCAAAAAGTGGCTACTTTGATGAGTCAAAAATTTAGATTAAATTTTTTTTAAACAAAACGACTCCATGATTTCTTGTTTTATCTCCAATTATTTATTTGTTCTTTGCTTTAACTTCTGAGTACATTGAGACATTAAACTGCGTAAATTTCAATAACTGGAAAAATTGAGGTGTTCTAAAACTTTTGACCGGTAGTGTATAAATCTAATATATCTCCATAAAAGCAAAAATAATAAACAATAAAATAATAATAAACTAAAACATAACAGAATGATTGAATTAATATTAAAAACTACTAATGAACGGATAAATTAAGGAAAAAAAACGACAAGCCCAAAAGTGCCCAGAGTACGAACATCTTTTTGGAATGGCATTCCAGTTTTTGAGCATATCAACAAAAATCTCTGCCACCAACAGAATGTACATGGGATGCTTTAAAGTACAGCGTCTAAATGGTTAGTGAATTAAGTAATGTGGAGTAGTATGTTAGTAGGATTATATTAAAACCTACTAAAACCTGGCAGTGCAAAGATCTCCAGGATAGGAGAAATGTGAACAATTAAAAGGGACCTGGTCAGGATCCTATCTGCTGAGTTTTATACATTTTGCAGCTTGTTTACCTATGCTTCAAAAAAAACCTGGTATTAGAGCATTATAATAATTAATCCTAGAAAAAATTAAAGCATTCACCAATTTTTTCAACAGATACACTAGGTGGCCAGTTTATTAGGTACATTAGGGGCATGGATTTCTTTCACAGAGATGTTGGTCCAAGCTGACACCATACAGTTGCTTAAGATCAGACAGCGATGCATTCGTTCAACAAACAGCTCGTTCCATCTCATCCAAAAAGATGCTCTACTGGGTCAAGGTCATGGGACTGCACACCAATCAAGTAAACTGAACTCGCTGTCATGTTCCCATTCTGAAACAATGCAAGCTAAGGGTAAACTGCAGCCATAAAGGTATGCACCTGGTCAGCAGCAATGTTCAGATATGTGTAGTGTTAAATCAATACACCATCGGTGTACCACCTGCCAGTACTGTTGACACCAGGCAAGTTTAATGCCAATTACCTTTACCAGGTAATGTTTTTTCCCCTTCTTAACTGTCCAGTGTTGGTGATCGTGTGCTCACTGAAGTGGCTTCTTGTAGTTTTGAGCAGATAGGACTGGAACCTGGTGTGGTCATCTAATGCAATAGCCCACCCATGAAAAGGACTGGTTCTACAATTTCTTTCCAGAAATTCAGGAAAAAATCTTGCCGTTATTTATGCATTTCATCAGAGCAATGGCTGATTGGACGACTGGGCACCAACTACTAAACGCCAGTCAGAGATTAGGAACTGAATTACATTGAAAACTATTTATTGGACAACATCAGCTACTCAATGACTACTCAATTTCTAATTTCTCACTGCTGGTTTAAAACAAAAAAGTGCCCAGATGTACTCACAAATCAACAAGCCCCAGGTGTACATATTGCAAGCTCAACCACCTCAGAGTTGAGAGAATTTTTTTTATATATAAAAAAAAAAAAATGTTATGTTTTTGGGTTACAACGTGCCATTTATAGAGCAAACAGAGTAAGGCACAAACCAGAACTGGATAGTTAATTTAGCAGAATATAATTTAGACTTTTATGCATAACTTTTTTTTCTTAATAAAACGGTTTAAAAAAGTAATCTAAATCAACAGATTTCTCGATTGATCTGAACATATTTGCTCAGCACACCTCTAAGATCGGCTAGCACCTTAAAGTTCTATGCTTCCCCCGCAGCTCATGTCAGTGTTGATGGCCAGACAGTGGGTAGTCACTTACTTCCTTAATGGGGCCCATTGTTTGTGCCCTTGCAGAACACTTCACATGGCAGCATCGGATTTACCCCGGGCCTTTATGAGTGCCTAGACAGGCTCAGTCAGAAACAGCTCTTCTCTTGGCTATTTGCTCAATTTAGTGTGTAGAGGATCTTCACAGCCTGCCTGTAAGCACTGTTTACATTACGTGGAGGGTCAATGGCTCTGTGGTATTCTTCTGGCCAAAACTCAAGGTGCTTCCCCCATTGCATGCCAATAGATTGCAAGTTTTGAATACAACTATAGTCACTATCCTCTGTCACTCAGGTTCTGTTCTACAACATTCCAGGCAAAAGAGGAAGATTTCTCCTAACTACTACCTTTTATAACAGTGGGGTACATTTTCTGACATTTTTCTGACATTTTCTGTCGGTACTAGTGCTTCTTGACACTTGGAATAGGCTTAAAAGAAATGTTGCTATGAAAGTAAGTGTTTGTTTCTTTGTTTAGGTCAAGCCTAATAGTTATTAACGTTTGGTACGGTGTCCCACAGGGTTTAGTCTTGGGTCCCTTACTCTACAATCTGTCCATGTTAAAACTAGGCGACGTTACCATTAGGTTAATTGTTACGCAGGGCTCTAAATATTACATTTCTATTATTAAACTAAAGGAAAACCAAAATGCTAGTCCTGGTCTCTAAAAATCTTCTGAACACCATGACAAACTTAAAAATATTTTAAGAAGAACATTCAATCAGCTTCAAAACACTGCCTTAAATCAGGTCTTTTTTTCAGACAGCCCCCACACTGTGACCAAACCTTTACAACTGCAAAACACTGCTGCTGGGTATTTATATCCAGATTAAAAACATCTGTTCCAATTGTCCTATAACGGTCTTGGGTTCTTAAATGGAGGATGGCATAAGACCACAGAATCCTTTAGGTGCAAAGATCTTTCCTTGCTGTCGCTTCGTTATTTGTAGGCTTACCCCACTGGTCTGGTCATGTTCTTAAAGGTCTCAGATCCCCTTCCTGGCTAGGTATCCACCACTTGCATGTCTCCACACATCTGTAACTGTATGGTACCATAGTTTATTCCTGTTCAGACTAAACAATGTCGCACAACACTAAATTCCTATCTTCTTCAGCCCCTTGCCTGTCAGATGCAGAGCATATTTTGCTTTCTCTCTAACTTTTACTCCATTTCCCTGGCACGAGAGGGATAAAGTACTCAATACCTCCGTAAGGCACTGTATTATATAGACGGGTGACAAATTAAAGGAAAAACCTACAGTGAGGGGGTCCAGAGGCTCTGTTATGAGAACTATGTCTACTGCAAATGTATTTAACCCCTGTGCTGTGGAAGCTCCCAGTATAGACTAAGGAAAGAAGTTGCCCCAACAAGGACACAATTACCTTACCATTGGCCTCCACCTGCAAACCATTAAAGTTGCTTCCACATTTTGTGGATAAAAACCTGTTAAAGGATCATTGTTTAAGCTATGAATCTGAAAATTAAGACCAATTTTACAGAAGTTAGAGATAAAGTGATTAAAAAATGCATGGATTAGGAAAAGGGTACAAAATAATATCCAAGTGAGCAAAGCAGGATCATTAATCAGGAACCAGCCGTCCCTCAATACTCAAACAAGAAGGAGATGCCACAGAGAGGCCAAAAATCACTTCAGACCTCAGTGGCCGGGAGTGGAGCAAGGGTGCACCAGTCAACCATACCATGAGCTCTGCATAACACTGGCCTGTATGGGTGGCGAGAAAGAAGCTGTTACTCAAAACATACTGTCTGAAGCACATCTGGAGTTTGCCAGAAAGCATGACAGTGACAGCTGGGATGTGGGTAAAGGTTTTGCGGCCGGATGAAACCAAGACAGAGCTTTTGCCAAAACTCAAAGCGCTATGTGTAGCGCAAAGCTAACAAACCTAACAAACCTAACAAAGCTGACTTAACCTACCCATGCCTCAAGACACAACTTCCCTACAGTAAAGTATGGTGGTGCCAGCTTCAGGGTTGCTTCTCATCAGCAGGGACTAGAACTGAAGGAAGAATGTATGGAGAAAACCTTCAGTTCAAAAGGAAATTCACATTTCAGGACAATGATCCCAAACACAAGGCCAAGAGAACATGTGAGTGGCTCAAGAACAAAAAGTCAAAGACTTGATCTCAACCCCATTGAGAATCTACGCACTATTTGAAAATTGCGGTCCACAAGTAATGTCCAACCAACCTGAACAACTTGGACCAAATCTGCCCTGAAAAAGGGACCAAAATCACAACAGTGTATGCAAAACTGGTACATGCTTACCCCAAAATATAAAGCTGGTATTGCAACAATAGGTGGCTCTATATATTAACGTGTGGGGGTTATTTCTGTTTTTATATTTGTCCTACAAATATTTCCCATCATAAAACCAATGCAACCTTACGAGGATTGATTTTGAGTTTCAGTGTTATAAAATAAAATATCAAACAAACTAAAAAATTTCAATGTGCCATTTCTACTTCAGTAATATGAGATAATTGCCCTTTACTGGCTGAGCCAATTGGGAGGACATGGGCGAAAGCAACAACCACCAAAGCCTTGACTGTACCAGAAGAGCGAATTAGGGAAAGAAAAACAGCAGCGCAGCCTGTGACAAACAAAGTACAGAGAGCAGACACGTCATAGAGAGCAGACACGGTATAGAGAGCAGACACGGTATAGAGAGCAGACACAGTTGGCCGATTAAACCATCAATCGGATCGATCAATCAATCAATAGAATGATTGTATATTAATGGTTTAATAAATTCATCGTGCCTATAACAAAAAAAAAATGTGGACAATGAAAGACAGTATGGAACCATGGAGTAGAAATGCATATTAAAAAAGCTGTTGGATGAAGAAAAAATACAAATCTAGACCAAACTTAATACAACTAAATCAAGTTACAGCTTAACTACAAATGAACGGTGATTTTCTGAACATCTGTTGCCGACAGGTTTTTTGTAGTGCAACTCGAACTGGTGAACTGCACATGCTGAATAATTGCCAATAATAAGAAAAGCAGAGGTAGTAATTCAGTTTTTGTCATAATGGAATATGCTTAAGTCTGTAACAGTACAAATTCTTCAGTTATATTTGTAGCACCAACAACATTGATCTGAAATATGGGAATTGATGTTTGAAAGAAAGATTCAGTTCATTTAGCAGTTTACACTAGGCTAATACAGCTATACGCATGGTTTGCCATGACTTCGCTTCCAGCTTGTGAACTCTCTTCCCAAATCATGTCAATTATAGAGATTACTCGACAGATATAGCTTGCAACATGAAAATCGACAATATCAATTTCAAAAATGACCATTTAGTTTGTTAATCAACAGAAAAATGTGACCTTTTAAATGCAGTGAGCGCACGAGAGAGTAGTAGGTAGTGGTTTTCCTTTTATCGCACAGAAGCAATTTACAAAGTAAGAAACACATTTTAGCAGAACGTAATGTTTCTTGCATGTTAACATATAAATTGGGTTTGTCTTGTTTTGTCCCAAAACAATTCCTCTCACTCTTGCGCATGAGTCACAGCAAAGTTGACAGTTTCGTTGCAATGTAGGTTTAACAAACCCAAAAAACAAAATAGGAACCCTTAACTATACAATATTACCAGTCCAAAGGTACCAAAATACAGCAGACCTGACAACACTTTCTCAGTGATTGCAGAGTAAGTGGATGTGACTGCTTAAAATATTATGGTTTTAAAGCTACTGTTATTATCAATAGTTTTTAATAAGTGTTTATAAGTTGAATATTTTATTCTTTTGTTCTACTGAAAAAACATAAGAAAACAAAGTCTTATTTTCATTGAAATCAATGTTTGTAAGGAGATGGTTTAAATGTATCCTTCTGTTAATCTTACACAGCCAATTTACTCATTGCAATTCAATTTTTAAAAACATAGGGAGAATACAGTTTAATATAAAAAGGAAGTCTATAGCGTGTGTAGAAAGCATGCATTTGAACAGTTTGTGTATAAAGTGTGAATGGAGTGTGTATTCATGGTATATCGAGCATGGTATATCGTCTTTAGCACGTGTATGAAGAGCATAGGTGTACATTGTATGTATAAAGAAGGTATACAGAGAGCAGCACCTCTTGTAGACAATCTTGAGGTCTCTCCACTCTAGAAAGCTGCACATCTTGGGCTTGCGGGCCAGCACCACCTGCATGAGCTCACGCACCATCTTCTTCCTGTCGCGCTCTGCTGCCGCCGTGTACCACTTCTGCAGTCGCAGCTTCCCCTGCCGGCTGAACAGCAGCATGAAGCGCATCTGGAGAACAGAGGGGTCAGAGGTAACGACATTCACTGTACCCCCACAGAGAGAGAGAGAGAGAGAGAGAGAGAGAGAGAGAGAGAGAGAGAGAGAGAGAGAGAGAGAGAGAGAGATATCCGTC
>JAOYSI010007165.1:0-12310 GCA_025775065.1 Hiodon alosoides | reverse complement strand
TCACACGGCAGGACCTGGTCAATGACCTGAAGAGAGCTGGGACCACAGTCTCAAAGAAAACCATTAGTATAACACTATACCGTCATGCCTTCAGACACACAGTTTCAACTCCCACCATCTGTTGCCAACTCAATGAAAGGGGCTTATATGGTTGGAGACCCATTAAGGACCCCACTGCTGAGAGAGAGACATAATAAGCCTGACTGCAATTTGCTAAAACTTGAACATGCCAAAATCCATCTGGGAGAATGTCATGTGGACAGGAGACCAAATTAGAGCTTTTTGGTAAAATGCATCTCTGTTTACAGAAAACAAAATGAAGCCTTCATAGAAAATAACTTATTCCCTACAGTCAAACATGGTGGAGGTTTCAGTTATGTTATGATGTTGCTTTGCTGCCTCTGGCACTGGGTGCCTTGAATGTGTGCATGTCAGACCCAGTGTCTGGAATCTGGGTCTCCGTCAAAGGGGTAGTGGTAGAGTGTCAATTTTGTCAATGCCATTTATGTTTTTGGTGATTTAAATGGATATATTACGTTTTTTCAAAAACAAAGGATCCGTAATATTAACAGTGAAATAATTAAGAATTGTGCTTCTTTTTGGGAAAATTAGGGAAAAAAGTGCACAGGTGACAATATTTTTTTGCCCACAACAGTTTATTTACAATTTATTATTACAACCTGGAAATAGCCAGACAAAGTCATACTACAATTGCTGGACAGTGGCGAGAAAAGTCTGTTAGAGCACAGTGTAACAAAAATGCATTATTTTTCTATTTTTTGCTGTCTGTGATTGCTTAGGCCCCCACAGCTGATCTACCACTACAGCCTTTCATTCCCTGACCTTCTCGCACCACCGAAATGTCCTCTCAAAAAGTCACTGTTTTTGATTCAATATTTCATTAAAATAAACTCAAAGCAAAAGCAAAGCAAAATGGACCGACTTAGAATTTCTGTTGCTCTGTAAATGACAAACTTTAGAAAGCAATTGTAAGCCAAGATCAGCCCCTTGGTATGTCTCCAGTTGGATGCCGTGAATATACACTATATGGACAAAATTATTGGGACACTTACACATGACACCCCATTCTAAATCCATAGGCATTAATATTGAGTTGGTCCCCCGTTCGCAGCTATAACAGCTTCAACTTTTCTGGAAAGGCTTTCTACAGGATTTTGGAGTGTGTCTATTGGAATTTTTGCCCATTCTTCCAAAAGAGCATTTGTGAGGTCAGACACTGATGTTGGATGAGAGGGCCTGGCTCACAATCTCCGTTCTAGTTCGTCCCAAAGGTGTTCGATAGGGTTGAGGTCAGGGCTCTGTGTGAGTCAGTCAAGTTCTTCCACACCAAACTCATCCAACCATGCCTTTATGTACTTTGCTTTGTGTACTGGGGCACAGTCATGCTGGAACAGAAAAGGGCCTTTCCCAAACTGTTTCCACAAAGTTGGAAGCATAGAATTTTCCAAAATGTCTTGGCAAGGTGAGGCATTAACATTTCCCTTCAGTGGAACTAAGGGGCCTAGGCCAACTCCAGAAAAACAACCCCATAGCATTATCCCTCCTCCACCAAACTTTACTGCACAATGCTGTCAGGCAGGAAACATTCTCCTGGCATTCGCCAAACCCAGACTCATCCATCAGACTGCAAGATTCGTCACTCCACAGAACACATTTCTACTGCTCCTGAGTCCAGTGGTGGAATGCTTTACACCACTAAATCCGACGCTTGGCATTGTGCTTGCATACAGCTGCTCGACCATGGAAACCCATTCCATGAAGCTCCCGGCGCACAGTTTTTGTGCTGATATTAATGCCAGAGGAGGTTTGGAACTCTGCAGTTATTGAGTCAGCAGACCGTTGGCGACTTTTACGCACTATGCGCCTCAGCACTCGGCGACCCCGCTCTGCAACTTTAGGTGGTCTGTCACTTTGTGGCTGAGTTGCTGTGGTTCCTAAACTCTTGCACTTTGCAATAATACCACTTACAGTTGATCGTGGAATATCTTGGAGGGAAGACATTTCACGAACTGACTTGTTGCAACGGTGGCATCCTATTACAGAACTACACTTGAATTCAGTGTGCTATTTAGAATGACCCATTCTTTCACAAATGTTTGTAAAGACAGACTGCATGGCAAGTTGCTTGATTTCATACACCTATGGCAATGGGACTGAATTAAACACCCAAATTCAAAGATTAAGTGCCAATACTTTTGTCCATATAGTGTACTAATAATACTATTTCACCTTAAATGTTGTAAAATGTGTTGTCTTGCATTGATGAATTGTATAAATTGGTTTGCTCAGACATTTGTCTATTTTTAGAGATCTGGAATGTCCTTCTTTCTTTTCAAAAAGAATGACGATGAATTTCGCACAGATGCTTGCAGAGTTGCAGGAAATCCAGTTAATGGAGACCTGACCAATGGACCTATTTGCAGAACATTAAATGAGTAGCGGAAATATTGGAGAGGCCTTATCAAAGCAGCCTAACTGGAAAGACTATGTACAATAAGAAAATGGTAATTGCCATATTAACAATTAGGAGGATACAACCCCAGCCTCAACCCCAGTATTTTATAACATTAGGCAATGTTTTGATTGATAATAAAACCATCAAACTCACCAGACCCAGGTCACTTAAAGATCCCTTATGCTCCACATATCGAGCAGGCAAGTTAACTAATGCAAGGTTATGTGACCCAGCATATTAGTAATGCCATAAATAACGTTACTAACGTTAAATGTTGCTAAAGTAAAAAAAATAAATAAAAAAAATGACATGGAACCACCAATAACATAACCCTCTGTATTGCTCAAATAGTAGGTGATGCACTTTCTCTACTGTGGATAGAAATAACGTCTGCATTTTCAATATTTTATTCATCACTTGAATGAGTGAAAATTAACAACTGAAAATCCAAGGAATGACCTAATGAATGGTTCCTCAGCACTGCATGTAAAATTATTAATTATTAAATATTTTAAATATTTCAAATGGTATTATTATAATACCCACCATTTTAATTATTACACATTTAATTAATTTATGTTTTATTTAAAGTTAAAATTCCTGCCACACCGCAGGTTATTCCTTTTAATATACCGCTGTCCTAATGCTGAAAGCCATTTAACGTCACGACCACACGTTTCACAGTACACCCAAGAATTCCCAGCATGGTATCTAAACAAGTATTCACGCTTCATCGACTAATGCGATGTTTAAAATTGTCTGTGAAGAATCATTATTTTGATTAACACCTGCTTTGCTCCCTATTGTCAGCTTATTTGACACTGAATTGGGTTAGATGCGTAATTATTTTTGGCAGAATTATTTTTGATTTGGGGTGGTTTCTCGAAAAACCTGACTACCCTGCTCTGCTGTGAGTTTGATATTGAAAAACGCACGGTTACCTTATACCATTAGCCACGTGATACCCGGATGCAGCAAGAGCATGCCATTTTGAGAGAAAAGGAAAGTTAAAAATTCCCGCAGGAAACCAGAGACGATTCCATTTAAAAAAAAAATACATATATAGAAAATGGTCACTCGAAAGACACCCCATTTCTACTGTTCAGCGGTTTTTAAAGGGCACTTGTTTAGACAGACTTTCTAAATGTAAGTGAGACTCTTTTTTGTTTAATCTACGACCTAGCTGACTCGCTAACCGCAGCATGTTTAAGGCACTGGGTATTACTTAAGCAAAAAAGGTCGACTATCGATCATAGTTACAACTATATCGTTATAGGTAGGAAATATTAGTGAAAAAAATAGATTGGTGCAAAAGAATGCTGAATGTTTGTTACCAGAGTGATACATTTTACCATATCATCAGACTGTGTGGCGCAATCAGTTCTTAGGTTCGTGCAGTGAAGGGCGTGCTAGCTAGGTTGTAGCTAATAACAGTACAGGTTAGAAATTAAATATTACTAATAGCTTGTAATCTGTGTATGTACTGACAACGCTAGATACAGTACATACAACGGCATATAGCGACTTTGTTTAGTTATCAATGTATGCGAGTACCTAGCTGTCACACGCATTCGGAAATGTTGTATTAATGCATGCAGTATAATGTTCTGTTGTTACCTTCAGCGTTCGTAACGCTGGACCGGCGTGCGTACCTCGGCTCAGGCGTTTTTTTTAATTGCCAATCGCTTTTTCTACGATAACTCATATACGCAACTCGCACAGCTAAAATTGTAATAATTATGCTGCAGCAATTAAGGTTTTTATTAAGAAACTGTGCAGCCTAGATTGTTTTTTAGTCCCACTTATTCGTAGTGAAAAGGGCCAATGGTTTTTTGGAGGAATGTAGCGGAACTCCTGTTATTATAATGCACTAAATGTAGGAATGTAGATTACGAGGTCAGTACCGTTCGATTTGGATAAACTTAATGCGCTTGGTGATTAGAGAGTTCTGAGTGCTTAAATTGCTACGCATTTGAATAATAGGCACAGGAGGGAGGAATACAACCAACATTTTGAGGTAGGTGTGTTGCCCCGACCTGACATAGTATTACAATATCTGCTAAGTAAGACACTATTAAATGGTGTATTTAAAAAACTGTATGCCCACAGATCAGGTGAATTAGCTGTTGCAAGATGTCAGTTTACAGCTAGGGCTATCCCTTAACCAAGAGATCAGGCATAGTGCATATTGTCAAGTGAAAACATAACATCAAGGTTTCGTACTCTTAATGATTATTAAAAATAATCGCTGTTGTTTAACATGATTTCCTCTGTGGAGGATAGTTATGTGACTGAAAATGGAATGCAATGTCTGAAAGTGTATGGAATTAAAACAAAGGTTTAATAGTTTATTGAAAGTAAAACTTTTTCAAATCATTTGGCAGCAAGCATTGTTTTTTTTAAATAATGGAACTCTAGCGGTGAGTCCTATTGCGAAGTGTTGTCGACACATCTGTTTGTTTTTTATGATGTACAGTTTTCGATTTGATGACTTGACTGCATGTAACGCCCTATATCTTTGGACATAGCCTTAACCAGTTCCTCACAATGGGAATTTGAATTGATTTCAGAAATAAAGTGAGAATTGTTGAATCGTAATTGATTGATATTTGTATTGATTTGTATTCATATTTGTAATATGTGTATTGATTGATAAAAGTATTTTTCATACTTTTTCCTACAGAAAAATGAGTGCATGTATCGGGCAAAACAATTGCGCTGTTTTACATAAAAGAACAAACTGGTATCGGGTTATTTAAAACCAGTCCAGATTTGAATGCTTCGGAAATACTTTTATGTGTGGCTCACAGGAGTGATAACGTTGGCAAACAAATCTGGCATGTTTGTCTAGTTACAAACAGGAAGTTTGGCAAGGACGTCATTTAGAAGGGATGCCTGTTGAAAGTGGAAGCAGTGCAGCCATCCGTCAAGCCAAGCCGAAGCGCAAGTCACACAGCCTCTCCATCCGCAGAACCAACAGCACCGAGCAGGACCGTGCCGGTATGCAAAGAGAGATGCTGGAAGGGCAGGTACGTTACGAAACCCGATCAGAGCAGCTAACGGGGTCATTTCCTACTCTGAGTCTACCCCATGTGAGCTCGAGTGACACCGATCATTATTGGTATGAGTATTTTCGTTGCAGGTCTAAGTATGCATGGAGGGAGCTGGTTTTGCAGTATTGCTTTTGGCAGTCTGTGGCCACACTAAGCAATCATTGTGGATGTCAAGTTCCAGATGAGGTCCATGTGATCCATTTCCACTTTGGTCCATATTTTGGACTCATCTTGATTAATGGTGTCCTTCATCTGTTGATTCATCTTTGTGTGTGGGGATTTTTCATTCATGTGCCCGTAGAGCTGAATGAGAAAAATCAATGTAGAATAACACTCTTGTGAATACAGCGAAGAACAAACATGATTAAATATGAAGATTTGTCATTAAACCTGGCTGTATCGTCTCCTGAAATTATTTGACTCATGTGTTTTAGCGAGTGAGTGATTCATTCTGTTTTATATTTATCTTTTTCTTGAATTATTGTTTTGCGGTATAACGAAGTATAGAGCATCAAATTACTTGTTTTGTTTCTTTTTATAGCTATTTTAAATTCACAAATCCACACACAGTTAAGCTTTGTTAGCTCTGTGTGTTATGGGCTCTTCGGTCATGGAACATTTGCCTTGAAAAGTATTTGCTAACTAAAATTTGAGATAAGAAACATTATCTAACGTCCTGTTTGAAAGTCCAATCTTTTAACCAGGTTATTACTCACACTTTGAGTATAATCAAGATCGCATGGCCCAGATTCTGTGTTTTACTTAGATTTTTTTTATGTATTTAAACTTAATTTTATCCAGGGTACTGTGTTGTGGTATCTGTATTGTTTTGAAATAACCTTTTTTATATATTGATATCGTGTGGTAATTACACTTTTATTTTGGTATAAAAAGGCAACGTGTCCCCCACAGTCACTGCAAATGAATGAAAACTGCTCCTGTAATTCAGTGGAAAGCTAAAACCTGAAGCTGCAACACTTTGACAAAGTCACACTGTTCCATAGATAAGGCAAACAGATGTTGAATTATGTGCTAAGTATTGGCTTTTTTGTTACTGTTGGATGCTAGCAAGCCAGGCGCATAATGTTTTGTTCTGTCTAGATGTTACCCAGTATCCAAGTTATGCTTCTTGAATTAATTTGCCCTTGGTGACTAATTGGCATCTAATGTAACCCTGCTGTTTAAAAAATAAAAAAAATAAAAAAATCAGAACCCAATTGATTAGGTTGTTTTATGTCCTTTCCAAATGTTCTCTTTTAATAACTTTTTGTTGAACTTTATGGTAATCATTGCTTAAGTTACTAGGTTGAGCAGATATGCACAGATATGTGGTAATTTTTGTTTGTAAGGACAGCATGGTATTGTACTCGAGAATACTTCAATATTATTCTCATATATTTCTGTAATAATATGGCAGCATTCATTTGTGCTCAAGCACAGAAAACCGACTAGTCAGAATATGAATAATGCTTGTGCTGTATGGCACACATTTTAAAATAAAATGGTGTCTTGCCCAATTTTTGCTGTTGGCTTTATCTATTATACTACTTTATATTCTGCCTTCCAGTTTTAATTTATAGGCTTGTTATCTTTATTTCATTGTTTTTACTATTTTACTACTTTTATATTTTGCATAAAGTTTTAAGATGACGTAAACAAGAAGGCATCCCTGCATTATGGGCATTATTTATTTATTTTAACAACATAAGTTACTATGTTATGTTCCTATCAAGCCCAATTTAAAAATCAAACGTTTTTCAATATGCATAAAGAAATTAGCTAATGAAGTGGTACGTTATGATTTTTCCATGCAAGGAAACTCCCGCCTCTTTAAATTTTTTTTCTACCATAAGATCACACACACTTTTTATTGTGCTTCCCGCTTTTAGCTGTAAACTCATTTATTTTTTTATAGATCTTGCGTGTCTAGGGCTAATAATTATTTTCCCGACCTCTCTTTATTCCCCTGTAGTACCTGTTGCCTCATTGTTGAACTGTATCCCAGACTGTAGACTGGCCAATGAGATTAGACCATTTGCTGAATGCTGTCATTATGTCTGGTTTCCCAGGAGACCTTTATGTTTAGGCACATGATTGAGCAGCTTTGTAAGAATAACAGGTTGACTGTTGTTTGCTAATTGCCATTTCTAAATGTTTGTTTTCATGTGTTTGAAAGTGCAGACAATTGTTAACCTCATTTTACAGATACTGTTATCATGGTGTGGTGTGTTCTAGTTAACAGAGATAGTTAAGTGTCTACATATTTGTCAGCATTCGCCATGGCTGCAACTCTTAGGGCAAGCTGTTATATCCCTGTTTAATTAATGTCTTTTTTCCTTTTGAGATATTTTAATCCACTAGAATACTCTGTTTTTGGATTCTAATTATTGAACTATATATGGAGGTTGAAGTAATTGGAAAAATTTCTTAATATCTATATTGTTTTACCATTTCTGATTTTAAAGGCAGCCAATATGTATTAATACATGAAGACCATTGTTGCATTGACTGCAAAACTAACTTCAGAAACGAAAACAAAAATGGGAGCTGCCATATATAAAATTGTTGTTTCAAAGGTGCTGGTTACTTTCCTTATAAAGGTTGATGCAGAATTAATGACAGCATTCTGGAACTGAGTTGATTTTACTTTCTGCTTTTTATTTACTATTTCTGGTATTATTAAATTAATTAAGTGGAAAATAATGGTTTCACTTGGCTCTAGAAAATCACATAGGAAGTACCATTACACTCATCGTGGGGCTATATCTGTCAGCTCCGATTGGTAGAGGGGTACGTCCCTCTCAAAAGCCTGGGAAGTCGGTAGGAGAACCCTGCCAATTTGACACACCACAGCATGCACAGTGCTGTGCCAATTGTGTGCCGCTGCTGTGCTCTCCCATAGCAAGTCCACAGGCTTCTTATACAGTATTAAGTCTTACTGTTCTTTTACTTTTTGTTTTTTACTTTAGTTAACAATGCTTGGTATTTTTTAATGCTTATATTTTTATGTTTTCAGGACTCCAAGCTGCCTCTGGCAGTAAGAAGCAACCTACTTGACCTCTTTGGTCAGATTGAGCGAGAGTTTGAAAATCTCTACATTGAAAATTTGGAATGTGAGTTTTTGTAATTGATCAGTGTGACACTTCAGGGCTGGAACACAATTACAGTATGACACTGCCTCCTATTTTTTCGAGAGGCTGATGTGAAAATCTGTGCTTATTTTCCGCTGTAATAGTTCTGCTGGCTAAAAGGTTAATAAATTCATGAATATCAAATCTGAAAATTTGTTTGACCCAGACCCGACCTGCAAAATCTTAGTTCATTTCATTTGCAACCAGAGCACAACTCCGCTTTGCAGTTCACTTGCAGATACCCAGTCTGATGTGGGACTCTGCCTTGGTGACATGCTTTTGGTGATGTACTATAGAAAAAGCTTAATTTTTGCACTTAATAAATGAGACATCTATTCATAAGATATTAGACATTTAAATGTGATATTCATATTAATGTGATGCACACTTAATTTATATGTTTAATATATTTAATATTTTTAACCTTTTATGATCACGTTTTTGAAATAATATATTTCTCTATGTTAACAAAAATTATTGTTAAACAGAGTCCTTATACTACAAATAATGCTATATTTGTTTAGAATTACAAAGACTCGTCTCAGCCTGCTTCCTTTACTGCATTTATAATGCTGTGTAAGTCATTATGGATAAAAGCGCTTGCTAAATTGTAGACATTTTAATTAAATTTATTTTGCAGTAATATTTCTGGTTAGTTAATGTGAAGTTAATAGTATACATTTTGAATATGTATTTTCACATCTGTCACTGTGTATTTGTATGGAAAACTTTTTCATAGTATGTCACAGTTTGCTGGTGTATATATAAATTTGTTGCACCAGTTTTGTTAGCGTTACTTAATGGTCCTAATGGATGAAAGATATAAAGACTCAGGCTTTATCTGAGGCTTTAAATTGGCCGCTTCATGCAAATTGCGGCAGCTTTTGTTGGTATTGATCCAACACGGTAATGCATGTCATGTGGCTGTTAATTGTGTTTGCCAGTACGTTCTTCACATGCTTATTCTGTAGTGCGGCGAGAAATCGATTCACTGAATGAGCGGTTAGCAGCTGAAGGACAGACGATCGACGGAGGCGATCTGAGCAAAGGACCATTAAAAGCAAAAGGTTTGGAAAGATTTAGGATTAAATTAACAAAGTTTGATATATTTGAATATTGTATTGTCACTGGTTCTAGCACCTTGGTTCATTTGAAAATGTGGGTAACCTCTCTATTGGTTTCTACTTTTACTGAACACTTTTTTTTTTTGACTCCGTGACATAAATTTATGCTATTATTGCTTATCTCTAAACGGACGGTTATTATGCTATGCGATGTCTGCCACCACAGGAGCTAGCTTTTGTGATATGAATGGTGACATTCCTGAGTAAAACAATTAAGTAAAAAGTTTTTTTTTTTTATTAGAGCATTTGTAGAAAATCATGAGGCTTTAAAAAATGTAAAATAGAAAAATGAATAGTAACTATAATAAATCATTTTTATTCTGGAATCCCATGGCAGGCTATGTACAGTAGGACACTTTAGATATACATGTGTTCACAGAAAGAGTTTTATTAATATTATTACAGTGACATTGTTCATAATGTTTGATGAGTGGAATTTCACATTTGTGGTGCATTGTTTAAAACTGTAAAAAGACAAACTGACTTTAAAATGTCTAATTTGTTTTGGTTATTTGTTCTTGTCTACACAGCCAGCCACAGTACTAGCCAGCTCTCTCAAAAATTGAAGACCACATACAAGGCTTCTACCAGCAAGGTACATATATGTATTCTGTAATGGAATACATTGTGTTGAATTATGCTATACTAAATTGAGTAGACGTGATTGGACAGAACAGTGCCTGGAATCTGTCTAAGCCAGTGGTTTTGATGTGTGGTTGTTCGCATATAGCTTTTTAGTCACAATTGTTGCTATTAATATAGGCAAAGTAGTCTTCAGTATGCGGAAAATTTGGGAGGGAGATTCACTGGTTTAGTTTCATGACGTTCCCACTCTTTTTAGGGTTGTTATGCCATCTCCCAGGCGCCTGATACGTGCTGAAAGGCACCTACAATTGTGACAATAGCTTTGGTTGAGAGAATGTGTGTCCTTATATACACTACCGTTCAAAAGTTTGGGGTCACTTAGAAATGTCCTTGTTTTTGTAAGAAAAGAAAAAAAAAATTCCATTAAAATATAAAATCCATTTAAAAATAAAAGTGTAGACTTTGTTAATGTTGTAAATGACTATGGTAGCTGGAAACGGCTGATATTTAGTGGAATATCTACATAGGCGTACAGAGGCCCATTATGAGCAACCATCAGTCCTGTGTTCCAATGGCACGTTGTGTTTGCTAATCCAAGTTTATAATTTTAAAAGGCTAATTGATCATTAGAAAACCCTTTTGCAATTATGTTAGCACTGATGAAAACGGTTGTGCTGATTTAAAGAAGCAATAAAACTGTCCTTCTTTAGACTAGTTGAGTATCTGGAGCATCAGCAATTGTGGGTTTGATTACAGGCTCAAAATGGCCAGAAACAAAACTCATCAGTCTATTCTTGTTCTGAGAAATGAAGGCTATTCCATGCGATAAATTGCCAAGAAACTGAAGATCTCTTACAACGCTGTGTACTACTTCCTTCACAGAACAGCGCAAACTGGTTCTAACCAGAATAGAAAGAGGAGTGGGAGGCCCCAGTGCACAACTGAGCAGGAGGGCAAATTAGAGTGTCTAGTTTGAGAAACTGATGCCTCACAGGTCCTCAACTGGCTGCTTTATTAAATAGTACCCACAAAACACCAGTCTCAACCTCAAAGTTTGAGGGGTTTGGATCACAAAGAAGAACATTCTTGAGACGCAGACCAAATGAAAAGATGCTGGGGGAGTGCCTGACACCACCTCTCAAGCATGGTGAAGGCAATGTGATGGTCTGGGGGTGCTTTGGTGGGGGTAAAGTGGGAGATTTGTACAGGGTAAAAGGGATCTTGAAGAAGGAAGGGTATCACTCCAGTTTGTAACGCCATGCCATACCCTGTGGACCGTACTTGATTGGAGCCAGTTTCCTCCTACAACAGGACAATGACCCAAAGCACAGCTCCAAACTATTTAGGAAAAAAGGCTGCAAGGCTGTAATTGCTGCAAATGGAGGATTCTTTGACAAAAGCAAGGATTGACGGACACAATTATTATTTCAATTCAAAATCATTATTTCTAACCTCGTCAATAACTATATTTCCTATTCATTTTGCTACACTATTTGGATAAAAGTATTGGGCCACACCTCTTAATCATTTAATTCAGGTGTATTAAATCAAGCACCTAACCATGCAGTCTGCCTCTACAAACATTTGTGAAAAAATGGGTCGTTCTAAAGAGCTCACTGAATTCGAACGTGGTACTGTAATAGGATGCCACCGTTGCAAGTCAGTTCATGAAATTTCTTCCCTCCTCGATATTTCACGATCAACTGTAAGTGGTATTATTGCAAAGTAGAAGCGTTTAGGACACTGGACTCTGGAGCAGTGGAAACGTGTTCTGTGGAGTGATGAATCACGCTTCTCTATATGGCAGTCTGATGGACGAGTCTGGGTTTGGCGAATGGCAGGAGAATGTTTCCTGCCTGACTGCATTGTGCCAACTGTAAAGTTTGGTGGAGGAGGTATAATGCTATGGGGTTGTTTTTCTGGGGTTGGCCTAGGCCCCTT
>JAOYSI010007163.1:0-10461 GCA_025775065.1 Hiodon alosoides | reverse complement strand
GGGTGAGCTGAGTGTGAGAGAAGATAGTAGACAGGGGGTGAGCTGAGTGTGAGAGGAGATATCAGATAGGGGGTGAGCTGAGTGTGAGAAGAGATATCAGATAGGGGGTGAGCTGAGTGTGAGAGGAGATATCAGATAGGGGGTGAGCTGAGTGTGAGAGAAGATAGTAGACAGGGGGTGAGCTGAGTGTGAGAGGAGATATCAGATAGGGGGTGAGAGGAATGTGAGAATAGACATTAGATAGGAGAGAGCTAAGATAAATTATGTTGGATTTAAAACCACACAATAAGTTATATTCTCTATCCTCATTCCAGTGATCAATTTAGCAAATTATTTTTTTCTCATTTCATGGCATATGGTGTCCATTTCTGATTGTGTTCACAATGCATAAAATAACTTTTTGGAATGTGAAGCCGCATTACAGAAAATATCAACAATAAACATGAGTTTGTGGCGAAATACAAAGCTTTTATGACATTGAGGACTTTTCAAGTGGTTAACCCTACGAGTGTATCTTCTTAGATTTGAGTTTAATGGAAGTATGATTAAAAAATGATTAAATAATTCTCCAGAAAGTCACAAAACAAACAAAAAATAAAGAAAAAATCTGAAATATAAAAATAGACCATAGCTCTTAAGTTGCAACATATATAGCAGCTAATCTAAACCATAGCCTGCAAGATGAAAGATTCACAGAAGCAAAGAAAGGCCCTTTATCTATCATGGAACCTATTTTATGAATACACTTAAAATCTTTGTAATTGCTCTTCTCAGGATTAAACTTATTTCTGCCGAAATGAAGAGAGTGGAATAAAGCCAATAGTGTGATTTTTAAAGCCTGGTACGTAAGAGACGTAAATGAATGATCTGTTTCCCGACGTGCTGGCAGGCACTCAGCAGGTACACGGGTGGCTCTGGTTGAAAATGAACAGAGCAGGAAACTCCCCACAGTGTCGAATAAATAATACAGTCGGGAAGAGAGGACAGCAACATTCATTTTTCCTCCTTCTGCTTTCCGTTATTTGGTTTTTATTTTTGTTTTTTTTGTTTCCTACTGTTAGCCAGCACAGTGCAGCTCTGCAAGCATTTTTCTTTACATAATCATGGACTGCATTAACTGCTATTGATTATTTTCATACTGATAAATAAGCATTAGGCAATGTTACACGTTAGCTATATTAAGCTGCCAGTTACATATATATAGATTGTATAAATAACATGAGCTCATTGCCACGTCTCTGCCTCTCTGTAAATCTATGTCTTTGTTTTCTCGGTGCTGTGTTTCACTTTTTTAATGAAATTAGTTACATTCCTCTAACACCCCAGAGTCACCCACGGGGAAACTTCGAGTGGGCCCAAGCTTTTCCTTCCCGCCGTACTTCAGACAAAATGAGGGAGATGAAACATTATTATTAGGCCTGCTGGCAGTAGCAATAAAACACTCCCAGCCTCCCTTATTCGTTTTCTCTTCACTTTGAGATTTCAGTCTTCATCAGACTGACAGCTTTAGCTTTGAGGTGAAACTTGTGGTTTTGTTTTATGAACCTTGCTGCATTGCACTTTAGGAAAATCCGAATTATCTTTAGAGTGGAAAACCGTGTAGCAAATTGAATTAGTTGCTTCATTTGGGTCACTATTGTGTGTTTTGAGTCTCGGCAGTAATCTCTTAGACCAGAGCCCTCAGAGGGTGCAACAGAACCCAGAGTGTTGCCAGAAGGGCCCAGGGTTACCGCAATCTATTGCCATTTGTCGCTTTTTGTTATGTTGGATAGGCAGTTATTGAGGATGAAACCAAGCGTGAAGCCTCCATTGCAACGGTGCCTGTCATATCGTTACAGTTGGAAGAGAATCATTGAGACAGCAGACAGCAGGGATAGGAAGCCCTTATCTGGGCCACGGGTGCATGTAGTCCTTGCAAACGAAGCAGGAAGTGGCAGCTCGCACAGTGGTTCGGGAGTTGAAAACAAGAGCCTCAGTTCCCTGCTGAACCTGCCTCCCACGCAGAGGACCGCCATGTCAGGTCTGGATGTGATCTTTCTGGCGCAGAAGGAACACAGTGTCTGGGCTTATCATGGAGGAAAGACAAACTTGACCTTTCTAAAATATATATACATATATATATATATATATATGAATATATATGTATATATATATTCATTTATTCATTTATTTATTAATTAAGATAACTGATCATGTGGGTATTTTGGATTCGTACGTAAACAGAGCTCCATAAGATATGTATTGATTCAAACACAATCATGCTCCAATTCGTGGCACAGTGCTTATCAAGGCCAAATGTATTTTATTAAAGCTAAATTCTGCTATAAAGAGCGGTAACCTAACCATGATTTAGGCATCGAACTGATAAATTAACACATTTGTGTTTTGGGGACTTCTTGTATATGTTTATGGCAAAAGTTCATAGTACTGCAGGTTTCACTTATATGTAATTTCTTGCATACTTCTGCAGCTGAAAAGCTTCCAAAAATTTCCAGCTGTATAAATGTATAAAGATATGAGCAGGAAAAAGTCCTGCTCATGATCAAAGACAATAATAATGATGACAATGATAATAATAATAATCTGTGTTTTTCTTTTCATTCAAGGAGGTCTGGTCTAAATCACCATAGCAACATTTGACTGGCCTGCGCAGACGTGACTCAGAAAGGACTAGCTGAACCATATAAATTGCTAAGCCCGTTTGGCAGTACAGTTATTCAGTCAAAAGCTTATTACCTTTTTAAACAAATTCAAAGGTTTAGCCTTGTTTCTGCAGAACAGCCGCCCAGGATCACTTAATCAAACCCCATTTTATGGAATGGCTAGCAGAGGCAGCCAGCTTGAGTGGTTTATGCAATTTAGAGATGACAGTAATTATACTTGTTTAAGAAGACTTTGGACGCCAAATGTCACATTTACAAGCTCTCGAAAGCCGGGCCTGAACCTTCTCCAACGTCAGTCTGATAGAAAAGAAAACCCTACAAAAAATTAAATGTACACAAAAATATTGAGATGGGAATGCAGTAATCACATAATACATTTGATTGTTGGTGTGCTTTAAAAGTCATCCTCAATGTGCTGGATCATTGTTAACACATTGAAAGATAACCATTGCAGAATTACAAAACTCTCAGAAAATCGCTTGGGCAATTCCCTTCTTCGAAAGTAATACAATGATGAAATTGAAAGTAAACACGCGTTCAAAACACTCTCTTTTTTTAAACAATCATTATAAATAATGAATATTACAAGGATTTATAAGCAGCAAAACATTTTAGAAATTGTATAGACAATAGAGAGGCCACTAAAATTCCAATATCAGAAAAAAAGAACATGGGAACTTTAAAAACCCTCAGTCACTACATAAGCATCCCACAGAACAGAAACACTGAAGTACAAATTACCTCAGACTGAAGGCAGGGCAAACTTTGCATTAAAAATACACTGTTGGCATTTTGGGTTCTCAAGAAAAGCTGACAGTGGCTATGTGCCCCCACAAAAGAAAAACTTCAAGTAAAACTCTTGATGTTTCACTGTGTGTTTTTGTTCGCTGTCATGTACCCATTCTCTAAAGAGCTAGGTCAGTGGAGAAGTAGTCCTCATCTACCAGTTACAATGCAGTGAAATTCTGTCCAAGTGACTCACAAACACAGCACAACAGACCAGGTAAAAAGACAAGAACAACCTTAAATGCTCATCTTTGCCACTTATCCTCACTTGCCAATGCAATGATAATTAACAAAAGAGACATGTATGTCCAGGGTGCTGCCATCAACTTTCTGAGGCATTACCAGGGATTTCCCACAATTCTCTGTTGCATTGCCAAGACCTGTCTAATGCATTACCAGGGATTAGCCTCATCTCTCTATTGCATTGCCAAGACCTGTATAAAGCATTACCAGGGATTTCAAACACTTCTCTATTGCATTGGCAAGACCTTTCTAATGCATTGACAGAATGTGGCCAACGCCTCTCTAATGCATTTCCAAAATGTACTTCCGGAAATGTACACTGCAATGTCATCCAGCACACGATTTCTGTTTTTAAAAGCATTTCCTGTGGATTTGCATTATTAAATAATGTATTAATTAACATTCCATCATATTGCTATAATTTGTGAAATTACATGTAAATAAATCCCTAGTAGTGAGCCAATCTACTACACATCATTTTGGTAGGCGAATGTATTATAATTTCTTTGGTAAATTTTCAGTATCGTTGATGGTGTGGTCATGGCAGCCTGTATGTTTACAACATCCCGTTGTAACTTTGGGGAGCGGCTCGCCAGCTAGTTTGTTTAATCTGACAAATGTGGGTCTGGAGGTGAGATACAGTAAAGTTGGCCAGCTAGCTATATCTGGGTTAAAGTTTAAAAATCAGAAGTTTTCAAATGCATTTAAGGTTACAACACCCATGGCCATGCTAATATTCATGTTATATTGTTTCTTTCTTTTAAAGTATTTTTATTAAATTTTTAACTGTCTTGCATTAAGGGGCTCAATGTGCAGATAGGGTAAATTAGCGATGATGAAGTAGGAGGTTTAAACCCTGCTCTTTATCAAAATTGAATGTATTTATTAAGAAGTGGGCATTTAGGCAAGTCTGATCTTAGGTAGCCAATTAGAATGTGAAAGTAAAAAAAACAAAACAAATACAATTCAGTCACAGAATTAGATAAGCAACAAAATAAATGTCCATCTACATACACTATTTCTGTTTAAAATTGAATAATGTGTTAACAATACACTTATGTAAGTTATAAGTTCTAAATGAACAATAACAATACAATTCAATTTAATTAAAAATCCATTACATCTTTAGAGGCAGCCTCCTCCCAATGCATGCAAATTGACTCTGTAATGCATTTTCTTTCTAAAGGAATTGCCAAGATGATGGCAAAATGCATTCAATTAACTGTTAATGTCTTGAAAAAATATTTCCAGTACATTAGAGATTGTTGTTTTGTCAACATGCATACGTGACAATGACAATACATTACAAAGGTGTTGTTAACATCATGGTGAGATATTCTAGTGGTGCTGGCAACACCCTGTCATTACATTAGAGAGGTGTTATTTCACCATGCTACTGCATTAGAGAGGCGTTATCAACACTATGGTACTGTATTAGAGAGGAGTTATCAACACCATGCTACTGCATTAGAGAGGAGTTGTAAACATCATGGCACTGCATTAGAGAGGATTTGTAAACACAATGCTACTGCATTAGAGAGGAGTTGTAAACATCATGGTACTGCATTAGAGAGGAGTTGTAAACATCATGGTACTGCATTAGAGAGGTGTTCTCAACACCATGGTACTGCATTAGAGAGGTGTTCTCAACACCATGGTACTGCATTAGAGACGTTTTTAAACACTATTATACTGCGTTAAAGAGGTTTGTAAACACTATGGCACTGCATTGGAGAGGAGTTGTAAACACCATGCTACTGCATTAGAGAGGTTTGTAAACACTATGGCACTGCATTGGAGAGGAGTTGTAAACACCATGCTACTGCATTAGAGATATTTGTAAACACTATGGTACTGCATTAGAGAGGTGTTGTAAACACTATGGTACTGCATTAGAGAGGTGTTGTAAACATCATGGCACTGCATTAGAGAGGTGTTCTCAACACCATGCTACTGCATTAGAGAGGAGTTGTAAAAATCCCGGCAATGCAGTGACAATGATTTTCTTGAATATTGAATGTAATGGAAATTTGGATTTATATTTTTTTCAATTTTTATTAGGGAAAGCTATTTCAAGGCAGTAGTATCTTCTGAGAGTGGAAAACCTGCTGACATTTCTAATTGTCTGGTTAGTGTATATCTGAATGGCTGAATGTCCACGGTTTGTTGTCTTCTTTCTGTGTTATCAGCAGTATTGACTTTTGCTGGGGAACTTAATGTAACTTCTGCTGCCTGGGTACATGATGAACCTGGCTGGACATACTTCCCCTGCATGGCTATATAATGGAACTGGCTGGGCCAAATGGTGGTCCTGGCTAGCCTCAGGATGGTTAACGGAAAGCAGGCTGGAATAGTAACCCAGTGGAAGGAAAAAAGTAGGTGTTGGATCAATAGCGAAAGATCCTAGATCAGCAGCAGTCTAGGAAGGGTTCAGCAGTACTGAAATACCTTTTTCTACCCAACTTTACTGATGTGATACCTGATTTGATTGCAGTTAAGCTTTGGTCATTGGGATAAACTACATTCTTGTTGGGGATACCTTTTAAACTTGGACCAGAGGCCTCATTTACAGAACGTTCTTGCACACAGTTTGTAAAATTGTGCTTACAATTAATTCCATGGCTGTGATTTATAAATCTTGAACTTGATGTGAAAATGTTTGGATCTCTAAATCAGTCCCAGATGGACAAACTTCTCCTTGTGGTCAAGCAGTTGTGTTGCTGGTACCGAGAGAAGTTTTGCAATCTACCAGTTTTCAGGATGTAGACAGTAACAAATGATCAGTGAAGACTCATCAGTTCAAGTTCTAATCTCACTGAAGGGACTACAGCTGCACAAGCACATTATTCGCTACTTAAATAGATACGAATGGCTTTATATCCACCATGTAAGTCACAATGGGTTGAATTGTTAAGCTCATTCACGTGGACACAATATTACAGTCATTGGTGATTTTTTAAATGAATGTACGTGTGATTTAGGGAGTTAAAGTAATGCATTTTGGACTGGCAATCTGTCCTGGGCATGCCCTGCGCATCACGACCCTGAATTGGAGAAGTGGTTATTGAACATGAGTTAATTGATGACTGCTTTCAGGTGACTATTTTTTAAAGAAGACTATTGATATGTGTGAAAAGATTTCTCGGCAAATACCACACAGTAAATCTGTCTAAACTTTTGCCTTGGTCTAACTCTTGCATGACTATGGTTGGTATCTGTAAACAAATACATTTAGATTTCCAATTTCATACAATGGGGCCAGGCTTTTAAATGTCAGCAGCATAATGAGGGCATAACCACCACCAAAATGCACTGCTTGTTGTAATTACAGCTAACCGCGAACGTTTTTTGGCAACCCTGGACCCACATTGCATATAATTAAGCAAAACGGTTTCTGTGTGCATCTTCCACAGTGCCTCCGATAGACCCGACATTCGCAGAGGCATAAGTATTATTAAAGCTCTGTGCCTTCCCCCACCCATGAAGCGGATGCGTAAAATAATAGCTTTCAAAATCTGGATAGCTTCCCTTTCCTCCGAAATTCAACTATATTTTTAGAAAAGTGAAATCGTTGGGAAAGCAGGGTAGCCAAATCAATGTACTTATTAGATTCAGAGAATCTCAATACCTCTTTTCAGCACCATGGACAGCAGATAGGATTCCAGTCAACAGTACTGATACAAATCATCAATGTAAACTTCATTGACAAACAGGTGGGGGCTCGTGAAGGGCTCAGTCTAAAAGGCGCTGGCTTGAGTGCAGATTGAGCCTCATGATTCAAGTGCTGGTACAAATTTGGAACATTTGCAGCAGTGGTTGGGGTGTCATTGCGTCCAAATCTCCATCAGTAATCTCCATTACTTATATCTAGGCACTTCTAGGCTAGCGGAGCTGTGGCCTGTTGCCTATTCTGGAGTTGGTGCTGAACCTTCTGTAAAGAGCCATGTGGCTTGCGATGTGTTTAAAGTGAAAGTTGATTGGAAGAATAACATTCTGCTTCTTCCTTGCCCTGTGATTGCTGGGGGTTCTGGTGGTAAACTCAGTCATCATTCATGACAAATTGTGAAGATAGAGAAAAATAATATTTCTAGTTCATTATCTAATATTGGATCCTAATTTATCAAAAATATCTTAATTAATGGATGACTTTTATGGTTTAAATGGGTTAATGGCTACTTTTGAACACATTATAATGCTACTAAGATGGTTATAAGCAGTTTTTTAAATCCTTTCAATTAAAAAAAAAAGGGCAGATGGTTCATTTTTGTTTTTCAAATCTATCAATTGGCAACCGTCCATTTCTCTCAAATATGAACTGCTTACACCCAGAGTGACTCAGTCAGTAAAGGGGCTCACGCACAGACTGAGGTCGTTTGCAGGTGCCAATTCAGCTTGTTTGTCGATTGTTACCGGGAGAGCACAACAGCGGTGCACAGAGGGAAATCAGCAGGTCTTGTCAACAAATGTTCAAGGCTATTACAACCTCAGAATAGTGTAACTTTAGAATAGAATATATTATAATTCAGTGAACGTTGTCTATAATAATCACATCTGTCCTGGATAGTTTTGTTCACGATAAGAAGATCAAGAAAAGAGAAAAAACTTGGATTTGTGTAATATTTTAATTCAATTCTCATACCGGGTAACGACCTCAGATGCTGTATTTAACAAAACAGACATTGTATCCAGTAAACATTAGCCAACCTAACCATCGTACCAGCTCAGTTTTCCACCATAAGCGCCTTGCTGTGTCACATCGCCCTCATTCCTCATGATGAGGTCTGTCGTTGTGAAGTTTCCGGGTGTCGGCTGTGGCATTTTTTGTGTTCTGCTTCTAAGGGTCCCTCTTTGAGCATTGTAAGATTCAATAAGAAAAAATGGAAAATGATTTTCTCTTTTCAGGCATGAATAGCAATGCGCGCAGTAGCTTTCAGTGTTAGTCTTTAGCATTGAATGCCAAAATGTACATTACAGACAGATAACACGCGACACGCGAACCAAAAACGAAAATCATTACTTGATTACTATATGTGAAGTATCTTAACAGTGTTTTATATATAGGGACCTTTCCGTTCCAGGCTTTTCGATCAGTGAAAGCGGTTGATTATTATAACAGTGGTTTGCACTGTATAAGTCTCTCCTCAGATACAGAATTACTGTACTTGCTGTGCCTACACTAAACAACCAAGCCACCAATGAAGGGAATAAGGTGCTGGCTGTTCCTGTAATTAGTCAGGTGACTTTTTTGAGTTTCGGATTAGTGGCCATTTTCCCATCCACTCACCACTGATGGAAAAGAGGAACTGACAGCCCAAGTTTCAAAGAAACGGACCTAATCTATAATTCAGATGGATGGTTGTAACAGGCAGTTCTTGATCTGTTGCAGGCTGAATCAAAGAGTCAATAGTAATTCTGAATGCTCTCCATGCTGAAATATGTCATTCACTTATTATGTCACACATTTTGATGGGCATTGTGGGGGGAGGTCTTGAGTCAGTGCGACACAATGTGATGGGGGAGTGGGGTGTGTGAGATTGTGTCATCACTAAAATTGCTGCAGCAAAGCATCCCCATCAATTTCAACATCCAGATGCTGCTCCACTTAAGACCTCTTTGCCCGTGAAGAATCATTTGGTTTTTATAAAGGAAAACCAGAAATGGGAGGCCAAAAGTCATGCCAGCTAATGTAGAGGTGATTGCATTGTGCTGTTAGGTGGAACAATAAGAGAAATGAGGACCTCATCAAATGCTGAAACGAACAAATGCTCATTTTGACTAAGCTACTAGCCAGTTTGATTAAGTTAAGAATGCATTTTACTTCAGTGGGGTAGAGCTAGGCTCTTGTTGTTCGTGTGTGAGAGAGACCACAATATTAATCCGTCCATTTTATGAATTTCCTGCAGCCAAATTACAGACTGGGAGGGACAATTAATTCTTCCCTGAGTAAACTCTAGCCATAATGAATGCTTCATGGTAAAGGTTCAGGCTTCATTTAATTTAATGACAGTGTCTTGGGAAAATTACAGCTCCTAATCAGCGTTTCCTTTTAATACACCAGACGTCTCAATAAGAATAAATACTTACTGGCAGCTCTGGTTGGAGAGAATTATACAGATACATTGTTATTTTTTGACTGGTCTTGATGCCAGACTACTTTTTAGATTAACCTTTAAGTAGACATAAAATAACAAGGTGCATATTGGAGAGAGTATGCTTACCACTGTTGTACGATGTATGAAATGCTTGGCAATCAATGAATCCTGTGCTCTTGAATTGTCACTTTTAGTTCAGAAACACATCCTCGGTTGAGCCAAAAGTATGCTGTTTACCTGTGAAGTTGGGCCTGTAGATTGAATACACTACATTTGGTCCTGAGACGTTGGCCACCTGTACTCACAGTGTCATTGTGGTCAACATTCATGCCTCAGTGTCCAGGTATACAGGATGGGTGTATAAAAGTCCTCAGACTCTGTCTTAGTGCGCATGGTCGTCCCCTGCCACAAGAGTCACATCTCTGCTGGCACATTTACTGACTAAACAGGTCTGTCATCAGATCGGCTGATAAAAATCTCTTTATTTACGCGAGTCTTGAAATAATGGACACCAAGCAATGCAATTTAGTTTTTTGTATTTCAAAATGGAAAAATAATGGAGCTGTGATAAAATCGTGCGCTACAAAGAGAGCGAGAGAAAGGAAGCGAAGAGGAGAAAGGACGCAGGGGGGGGGGGGGGGGGGGGGGGGGGGGGGGGGGGGGGGGGGGGGGGGGGG
>JAOYSI010007162.1:0-12312 GCA_025775065.1 Hiodon alosoides | reverse complement strand
AAGTCAGTGTGATGGCTAGGCAGACGAAGTTTGCCTGGTTTTATACTTTGGTTAATAGCGAGGGATAGATAGATTAACCTGTCTGACCTGACAGAGGTAGTCCCAGGTGAATCAGACTAATGCGGTAAGGGAAGCAGTCAATACGCTCAGTGTAAAAGGTGAAACGGCCATGTTTCATTCAGGGCAGAAATGGGGGAGGGGGGTTTGCTAGACGGCACTGCATTACAACAACATCACAACAACTTCAACAATAGCTTCTTTTGAACGTAAACACTAAACCCCTACACATAAGGTGTCATCATGTTGAAGCAAAGTATTGCAGAAAGTATTTCATCAGTTAATCATTACCTTTATATTAAAACATGTAGTAGTGTTCTGTAACCTGAAATGAAATGCATACCAGCTGTGTTGCAGGTGTGGCATGAGGGAGATTCCCACAAATGTTTATAGTTTAACTGCAGCTATATGTGCCCAGTTTTTGTATGAAGAACTCTGCACTGGCCATCTCCTTTATGATAATGGGTGTAAAATCATAAAGAATAAACAAAGACAGAATGGTGGTATCCCATGGAGACACTGGTCTATTTACAGACTGCCATGGACTGTCACGTTTATATCAGTAATCCATGAGCAGATATCACAGGAGGTGGGATTGTGGAGATACTGAAACAAAGCCATGCAATTTTGTTATCCAGTCCTTAAGCAGCAGTTTAATGGATTTAATACAAGACAAGCAATGGGATATGAAGCTACTCTTGGCACGTTGTAAGCAGAGTTAAATAATAAGTTTAACCCTTTGAGTATTCCCCTTTTTTGGGGTTTCTTGTTTGTTTAGGGAGACCCCCCTCACCCCCAATACTAGAATAATGAAGTTGAAATTCCTACCAATCAGAGTAAATCGTGGGAATCCTAATGGCCTCCCTTTGCCTGTATAGGCCTTTCAGATGTGGCCAAGTAAGGAGTAATTATGTGTTAACAGCCCATTAAAGCCGGGGTCTCTATCAGGCACAGAAGAGATCGGCTCCTCCTATTCATCAAAACAAATATCATTGGATGAGCAAGGAGAGGTCCACTTCAGCTTTTATTGCTCTATGGCGACAATGGGAAACACTCTATCTTTCTTTTCCTCTCTCACCATTCTCCCTCTGTCACGCTCTCCATCAAAATTCACTGACTGGTTATGGTTTTGTTGCTTTCACAAAGGCAAACAGGATTTGATTACTGGCTGTCCAAATCGGTGGCAAAAAAATAAAAAATAAAAAAAAAATTCTGTTATTTTTCTGCTCCACCCTCCCTCATGCCTTGTCTTATAGCGGAGAGGTGTTAACCGCGGCCCCTTCCACAATCTGCCTTCACGCCGAGTGGAGGGGAGACAGCACTTTCATTAGCAGCAGTGCAGTCACTTGACTGAGATTGACAATGTTTCATCGCAGTGTTTGATCACTCCAATTGGTCCCCACGGGAGCTCATTAAAACAGACCACCCCTCCCCAACTACCTTTTTCTGCGCTAATGAGACTGAGAGAGAGAGAGAGAGAGAGAGAGAGAGAGAGAGAGAGAGAGAGAGAGAGAGAGAGAGAGAGAGAGAGAGAGAGTTGGGCTTGGGTAGTCACAACCGATCACAATGTATAGTTTAATCAGTTGCAAATGTAGTAGAATAACATAAAATTATGCTGGTTTAAACCCAGTTGCACTATGGTCCATTTTAGCTGGATAATGTGTAATTATTTTAAATGGCTACCAGGTGACAGATCAATTGAAGATTGAAGTACGATTATGGAATTTTGCCTGGGAACACTCACACATGGTTGAACAGCCTCTGGGAAGTATCTCACCATGATGTTGAGGAATACTTAACCCAGGTATCAGTCAAATAGCATGCACATACATATATGGCCCTTAACATCCAAGCCCCTCCGATTGTGCTGCCTAAATTATTGTATTTGGGTCCAAAATTGGCTATGCCCCGGCTGTGTTTAGCATTGAATCTTGGCCCATATTTCCCATGGCAATACTTGTAAGAACTGGATAGGGACCACTTTCAGAATTGACCCCCAATACCTCTGTTTGAGCACAGTTCCTTGACTTGACAATGGCATACAGTAAGAAAACTGGACACCGCTGTTATTTTGCAGCACGATTACTTGCTCTATTACCAGTATAACGTCAATCACACCCTTTTAATACTGCAAACATTTCCCCTCCTCTAAACCAGTCCTTCAGGGTCCATGGGCTTTATTTACTTTGGGCAGATTTCTGCGCAGAGGCAGACGACAGCTGATGGCTTGCTATACGTGTGGTTCACAGCGACTGTGATGTATCAGACAACTGCCTTTCAGGATGTGCTGCTTTCTGAAATCTCACCTGCGCACTAGCCCTATACAAGCCGTTAAATCCGAGCTACCACTGACTGCGGCTGTGATTGTATCAGACAGACTAGGGACGCACGAATTATGACATGTAGTCAGCAGAACAAGTTGAATTGTCTACCCGCTTTCACCCATCTGCGCTCAACGCTCGTTAGTCAGGTGTTCTGACAGACTGAGCTACTTGTCAGAATGAGCTTCCTAACGAAAGTGCGCGATGCGAAACAATGCGCAGGTGGAGTTTACAATTTCAAAACACGCCCATAAATCTGAGTTAATTGCGGGTAGCTCATCTTGATTGGGCCTGTCAATTTGTCAGGTTAACCTGACCATTTGAACTGCCTTTCAGGATGTGCTGCTTTCTGAAATCGCACCTGTGCACTAGCCCTATACAAGCCGTTCAATCCGAGCTACCATTGACTGCAAGTTTTCAATATACCAGACTTCCTTATATAACATAATAAACTTGTGAATATCCTTGACAGGATGAGCTACCTTGGTTTTGAAGGGATTAAAATACATAATGAGGAGAGGGCAGCCCATTCTGATAGGGAAGCTCTGTTTTTCATAACACCGGCACTGACACTCGGTCGCGCCACTTTCTATTGAAAAAGCTACACTGACAAAATGTGTAATATTCAATTTCAATAATAACTGAGTTGACGTTTTAAACCTAATCAATAAAATAAATAAAAGTATATATAAAATAAATATATATATATACACACACACACACACACACACACACACACACACATTTGGTAAATTTGGTTAAAAGGAGTATTCAGACAATGATTTATAACGGCGACGAGTACTAATATTGTTTAGATACTCGACACGACGTGGATCAGCTCTTTTTAGGAATCAGTCCAAGGTAGTGTTGTGATACTGCCGAGTATGTAAAACAGTCCACAATGCTGTCTAAATCGCCCCGGGGGACTGGATCTTCCCAATCCCCTGTTTTTCTTTCCACGTCCTGATTCGGCGCTTTTTTTTTTGTTTTTTTTTTAACATCAAATATTTTGTCCCATAGGCGATATAGTGGAATGCACTAAACACTGGGTGCCTAATTATCTCCCTTAATTATTTGTGCTATTATTTGTGATTTACATTATCTCTGCTTTTCTTAGTCGGTGTTTTCAAAGAGTTTCATTTTAAAGCGAAGCAAATCCCATATGGCAGCTTTGAAGAGCTCATCTCCTCTACCAGTTGTAAACCCCTGAACAGAGATTTGTGCCACAAAAAGAGAAATTATTCCAAATCCCTCGGCTAGTAGTAATCCCCTTTTACAACCAAAATGTGTAAATCTCTTGTTGTTCGAGGTCTCCACGTCTATTTACTAGGTTACAGGTCTAAACTTGCATAAACACTGTACTTTTGGAGAATTGCTCTCCTTCATCTTTATAGCCATGCTAAAAATAGAAGCAGGTTGTCTTTTCATACTTAACTGGCATTACCAAACGTACAATTTTTACAGCCAAAGTGATACCAAAACGATTTGCACACAATGGTGCATAAACATAAGGAATAATGATAATTATGTGTATGCAAGTGTGCATGTGTAAATGAGTGAGAGAGTCTAACAGATTTACTCATTTGTTCAGGCAAAACTAGCTGCGTGGTGGTTTTGAGGTCTGTTAACCATGCCATTGCTCTAAAGAAGTTGGTTGCAATGCAATTTCTTGAGAATTGAGTCCATACTTGAAATTTGAGGATGACCTTTGTTGACTGACCTGTGAAGGTGCTTTGTAATATTCCTGATAGTTTAGATTTGGTTGAGCTTTGAAATAAGGACTGCCATAGTTTGGTTGGACTACTATCTGAGTAACTGACATGTCAATAATAACCCAAAATATGTGATTTCCTGTTAAAACTTGCAGTTTGGCAGAGAAACTCATATGCGCTTCTCTAACCTGTTGCAGTAAATCCAGTCGCAACACGTTAGAGAAGCGCATATGAATGTTGTACATTCGTGGATGAGCTGACCAGGTTTTCTGTCATGTGGGATGTGAGAGGGTTTTTTTTGTGAGATTGGGGACTATTGGGGCCAGTATTAATGGGGGAGGAAGTGTCTGTGTTTGTGCTCTGTCAGTAGGAGTTTGGAGGGCTTATTTGGGGTGTTTAAAAAAAAAAAAAAGAAAGTATAACTACTTATTATTATTTTTTCTGTTCAGTAATGAGATTGTGAAAGGTTAAGTTTCTGTCTGTCTACTTTTGATTGCATTAAGAGCTCATGTTGGGAAAACCCAACCGGGAAGTCTGCTTTCATATCCCACTTTTCCTGAGATTCATCCCAGCTCAGTAACAAATTTTATTTGCATTTGAATTCAATATTTATGACTTCTATCATTTATCGAAACACACCACCAGTTTACGAAGACATTTTTTTGTAAGCACTGTGTTCTTGGAAAACTTAATCCAGTCCGCCGAATGTCTATGTTCGAATTCAAGACAAAAGTCAACAGAATGAGGGGTTAAAGAAGGGTGTAAAAGAACATTAATCTAAAATGACCACAACAGGCCCCCTGATGAGTCATGTTTGGATTGAAGCTTATTCCAGATTCAGACTTTTCCACTACATCAAGACAACCATGCAACCTACTGCTAATAGACGTGAATGATCTTGGCTGGCTTCAGCTTCTAGGCAGACATGCATTATTTTGTTAATCGGTTAATTGTTTTGTTATTCATCCCATTGTTGTTGGTTAGTGGTAGTTTGGAGGGAAATACAGTTACAGTAAATCAATGCTGATGGCCAAAAAAAATAATCATGCACAATTATTGTGTGGCCATAGCTAAAAGGTATTTATTTAATTATTGAAAAGATAAATTAAAAAAATCAAAAATAAAACAAAACAGAGTAAACAAGTTAAACGCTAAGGTATACTGAGAAATCCCTGGTCTGTACAGGGTTAACCCTTAACCTACATATTGTGTGTGGTTAGTATGCTGAGCAATTAACAAAAGGTTTGACGAAGAGAGATATGACATGTGGACAGATATAATGGTCGGGTAGTGCAATTACAGAAAAATGGACAGACAAATGGATGAATTAATACTGATTCTGACTAACTAGTGCATGGTGCCATGAGCCAAAACCCATACAAAACCCCCTGTGTTTGACGGTCATCAAGGCGAGCCGCTCTTGGACCCCACCACGCTGTGGCATAATGGCCCAGCTTGGATGGCTCCAAGTTTGCTCACAGGCCCCAGAGCTGGGAAACCGCTGTGCTGGGCTCAGGCAAGATTGCCATTGTTTCCTGGTTTTATTTTCAAAGGGAGGTGACGAACGGGCAGGGAAGGGAATTGTTGTGTGTTCCGCTGAGTGCGCCCGAGAGTAAACAGACGAGGCTGTGTGCTCCCCAGGCTGAGAGAAACTCCGGAAGGAGGAGAAGACAGGCTCCTGGGGTTGGGGTGACCACTGCCATTGAATTATGAGTTTAGTTTGAAAATGTATATTTCCTGTTCCCCTTGGCAATAAAAATAACTAGCTCCCTCTTTCCCCATCAGCTCCCATTGCTCTGGCAGTTTGCATATTCCAGCAGAATTCCACACCAGGCCGTTCAAGCAAACACAACCAAAGGACTGGCAGGTTTCAGGTAAAATGTTGTTACTGTATGTAAGGAGCCAAAATGGCTGCACTAAGATCTCAGTGTCACAGCCCAGTTTGACTGCTCATTACACTCACACTCCCCAACATCACACACCAGTGACCACGGACCTCATTTGCCACTTTGCCACCACAACTCAAAAGTTCCCTAACAGCATGAACAGCTGGTATCCCCTACCACCGATGGTGCCCACTGTGTGCCCAACCATCCGGCGGCAATTCTAAACTGGCGTGCAGCATACTGGGGTGTTTGTTCAGATGAAGTCTACCATTTGCTTTTAATGATTTCTTAATTTAGTTCAATTATACTTCCTCTCTGACCCAACAATGCGGGGTTATTCACTGTGGCCTGGCTTCCGGTGCCAGCCGAGGGGAACCCAAAAGAGCCCCCCCACTGGGTTCTCTTCCGTGACTCTTCCATGGTGACCCAAATTGCTCCCCCTCAGATGCCAACTATGTGGGTGGCTCAGGGATTGGGGGCTGAGACCTGTGTAAAGCCTGAGCAGGCCCCAACAAGGTCTTCCATGAAACCCTTATGCTGACAAGCTCACCATCCAATATTGCCACCATGATGTGATGCGACTGTTACCGAGGGTTACTGGGAGGGCACCAAACAAGGCTTGGACAGTATAGGAGTGGTTCACACGAGCAAATAATTTTAGTTTAGTGTGTGATGGCTTTTACCCAATTCATTCAAGAGCCAATGCCCGCATCTGTTTTGTTTGTAACAGGGGCAAATAACAATGATCACGCACAGTTGCTGTGGGGCAACTGTGTGTCGCAAAACAAAACAAAATTGATTTAATCTCTACCATTTTATGTCATGTGGACAAATCTTCCCCCTCAATTGTATACTATATCCATCACTATATTTATTTCTAAGATAAACTATTTGTCTAATTTCAGTTTAATGTCTGTTTTGGCTAGTTTTTATTTTGGCTAGAGGAAAATACAACACGCGTTGCTAAATACATCGTCTGTAGTGTAATTAACAATTTGACCAAAATGGTTTCACAGGAGTCATTTTTGCGACTGGTGATTCTGACTGCCCTTTTTGCATCACTTGGTGGAATGCAGAGCGTAGGTTAGAGTTAGTGGCCAATGTGTCAAGTACAAAAGGTCCAGCAATGATACCGTTTGAGTCCACAAAACCATAGTCAGTCTTCAGTCTTAAGGTCTATTTAACCGTAGCAAACAGAGCTATCCTGTCACGTTCTTTTCAGATAGTCAGTTAGCTATGAGGAAAATGGCATCACCCCTGTAGGTCACACTAAACAGTTTCCTTTGACAGATTAAAGAATACTTTTACTGTGCTGTAAGCACAAATTATAGCTACACAAATACAGTTGCACATATGCAAGTTAAGTCAACATGGCTACTTTAGGGCTATTAGAAGAAGCAAGAATATATATAATACACATATATATAAGTGTGAAGCACATTTTGATAAGTGGTGCGTAGTTCATCTAGACGGCCCGGAAACAGTCTTCAATATGACAACGGTTTTGAGGCGAATAAAACACAGCACTCCCAGAGCGGATAATGGGTCGATAAAGAGGGTTGGAGGATTACTTTTGGTGGCAAAGAATAAAGAAGATCGGCATCCGGCTGAGGCGTTTTTCGAGTGCTGACCATGCTGAGGTAATTGTTACTGTTCTCATGTAGTCTGTCAGGAATGAACAAGGCCTTGTGTGTTAAGCCCATGAGAAAAAGACTTGCTCGCTCACCTACCAGTATCATGGTAGTCAATGAGAGAGCGAACAAGAGAGAGAGCGAGAGAGAGAGAGAGAGAGAGAGAGAGAGAGAGAGAGAGACGAGAGAGAGAGAGAGAGAGAGAGAGAGAGAGAGAGAGAGAGAGAGAGAGAGAGATAGTTGTACAGATTGCACTTTGGCAGCCTCAGCATGTTCCCAGGAGGATTACTCAAGCGGTATATGCCAAAGAAAGCCAGTGAGGATGCCCTGTGAATGGATGTGCGCGCACACACACACACACACCCCACACACAACCACAAATGCACAAAGATGCACAGACACATGCATAGATAAACCACAAACCCAAACGCTTAAACATGGAGAAACATGCACACACACACACACATAATATTCACAGAATATCCACGTTTCCTTCTCCCAGGCGGTGTTAGCAGCCCACCAGACAGCTGAGTGTTGGCCCAGTGGTGGGCAGAGTGGCACAGTAGGCAGAGTTGGGACACCTGCATGGAGTCCGGACTATGTGCCCCCTAATGGGTACAGCGTCGACTGAAGTGGCTGCCTCGCAGTACCCTAGTGCCCCGGCTAGAAATAACAGATAGCTGCCGATTCTTTAGACCTCAAAGAAAACAGCACGGTTCCCTCATGCTGTCACCAGTTACCTGCTCTACAACACAAAAGCAGTTGCACTGATCAGGCAGATGCAATGTGCCAGTGAACACAATGCAATGTGCCCTAAGCCTTACTCACATACCATCGTTTTTTCTACGACAGCCGGGCCAGATTATATAATGATGTGAAACTAGCAGGTGTGCAATGATGTTCTGAGGAAGCAGTCTACACATTGACAGTGTGATCCATGGATCTACATGTTATATTTTTTAAATGCTTTGTCCTATTGAAAAAATGCCAGTTTCATTGAGACAGAGAGATGTTTTACCACAATTACAACAGTCCTACTCTTACACATCTTACTCCCTCTTTTTCACCCTCAGCTGCGATGTTGTCATAGCAACCCTAACCTTAACCCATCCCCCTACCCTCTCCCATGTTTATTTACCCTATCTCCCAACGGAGCTCAGGGTAGGGGATAGGGCCAGGCAATCGGACACTCTCTGCCCCTGAGTGACACCTGCACTAGTTAAAGGGTCTATTCATCCTCCGCTGTTTGAAATAATAATTTCTGATAAATATACGTTCCCCACACACTCCCCTGTCGTGCTGTTACCGTTATGTTCTGTAAATTAGTCATTTCTGTTTTGTTCTATAAACTGTCCTTTTCTGTTCTGTTTACATGCTTGGTTTTACACTAGTAGCATGGAACATTTCACAATGGACATTTTGTGGGAGGATGAGGTCATCCCCAATTTTATTATTATTTATTTTTGCATTTATTTCACTTTTATTTCATTTTCTTTCTTTTTTTTAATTCCGCCCTTGGACTTTTTAAGGGGGTTGGGTTTTCTCTTTCTGTTCTGTTTGTTTTGTTAGAGTTACCCAATCATCTTCATCTAACCAGGATTCAGGGTAATCCAGTTCAAAAGAGTACAGAAAAATGGCAACATGCACTCCGCTTCCCTGGGTTACTCGGCTCTGAGCATCCTATTGGTGATTTAACACAGATAACTCAAGATCACAATGGTCACTTAGAGCCATATGACACAACATAGCCATAATTTGTAGGAATTAGAACTGAGTCTTGTTTGCATAAGTATTCATTCACTTTGCTAAGTGCACAAAATGACCTTAACGAGTGACACAATTACGCTAATTGTCAGAGTGTAATAATAGTTGCTACCATGATTCCAGTGTTATGTGTGGATTCCAGTGTTACGTGTGGATTCCAGTGTTACATTTGGATTCCAGTGTTACGTTTGGAGCACACAAAACGCAGCACATCTCTCAGTCAACATCAACCCATCGTGATGCTATGGGGGATGATTCTCATTAGCAGGGACTGGGAGGCTTATGAGGATCGCAGGGTAAAATGGACAGCATAAAGTAGAAGTAAAGGAACGCATATTTCAGTCGGTGAAAGTTTGGAGAATGGGGCCAAAGCTACACTGGAGTGGCTCAATAACAAAGTGGATATGCTTGAGTGGTCCAGTCAAAAATTGTGACCATAAGAATCTATGGCAAGGCGTAGAAATCGCTGTCCATCAGTGATCTCCCTACCAAACTGAGAGCATAAGAAAATATAATGGGAAGAATGGGCCAAACGTTTTTTCTTATCACATTTTATTTTATTTATTTTATAGTTTTTACTTTTCACCCTTGCATCCTTTGTCTGCTAGCGCTTTCCCATTTCAATGGAAATATTGCGTCATTTTCAACCGAACAAAATGCTCCATCATAGGAAAGGGTTTGAATACTTGTACAAGGCACTTTATGATGCAAAAGTAAGCTTTTTTACTTAAGTGAGTCTTTGTTTTCTAATTGGTGTTTTCTAATTGAAGTTTCACAGATGGCTGATCCAACTAGTACACACAATGTCACGTTGTTGCAGCACTGTGATACAGGAATTCCAGCACAGCCAAGACCTACTTGCCCTGTCTCTGGAGTCCAACAGCCGAAATGCAGCTTATTATTAACCAAAAAACGTAATCAAGGTGCGTTTCCCCCTTGTGTGGAAACATGTCTAGGAAAGGCCTCTGTGAGCAGTGAGCTCAGCTCAGTAACCTGTGATTGATTTAGTTTGCTTTTTCGTTTACATTCACCTTGTATACATAAAAGAGCCTCTCAGTCCATGACAATATAGGTTTTAATCCATGGATACTTCCTTTTCTTTTTTTAAGCATCTTTTTAATCACACTTGAGCTATTTCCTCAGACACCAGCCAGAGGGCAGATTTCAACTACAATTCATGCCGCAGATTTCATTAAACACTATAAATTATTAACAACCTAAGTCTATTTATTCTCTTCCTTAGATAGTCTCATATGTCTTACTTTTCATTTTCAGGATTCAAACTTGGCCCAATATAGCACAGATAGTGATAAATGGACAGATATTTCTCAAAGCGGCTCAATTCACTGGATACATATTGTTATTGTCAACGTTTCTTCTTCAGCTTCCAAGAAATGACAACAATTTCTATGCCCACTGATTGATTTTCCTAGAGTTTTGCAGGGTTATAGAAGGTGGCGTGACAAAGTCTAACAGAAAATATGGCCTCGTGGTAGCACGATACCAAACGTTTAAAATATCTAAACTGAACTGCCACATTGCCCATGTGACACATTTGGCCTAAAACCTCCAAACCGAGGTACCTCTTCATCAGGATTAAATTTGCGTTGTGGACCATAATGTCCGCAATTATGCATTTTTGTGAATTTCTGAATGATCAAAAAACACATTTAAATCCTTTCCTTATTAACTGTCAGACTGACACCAAGTTTGATATTTGTACTCCATGTAGCAAGAACTAACTAAAATGTGAAGTTTGTGAAAAGTTTCTACGACAAACAAAGTTTTTCAATGTCACATATATGTTAATTTTTATAAAAATTAGTTAATATTTAAAATATTTTTACGTTGATATTTTGAAATATGAAATTCCAGCCTTGCAGGTCGATAGAACATAGCACTTTGTAGCAGTTTGTGGCCGTATCTCAAAAAACATGGAAATGACATAAAGTTCCACTTTAAGTAATATGCAAATATTTTCTAATTACATGCTTAAATGCTTAAAATGTTCCTGCCATTATACAATTCTACCAAACCACACCAAACATGGAAAGCTTATCATGTACAAGTGTCACTACTTCCTATTAAAGATTGGTGCCCATTTACCCCATGGTAGCGTTAGCAATTATTAAAAATTTGAAAATGCTAAATTTGATCGTACCAGCCTCGTGTCCCATCCGACCTACAACACCCTTCTCCAAATCAGTCCTACTAGGCCTCGTAAACTTCCTTTCTGAAAATATTTTACAGATCTTCCTCTAACGAATCATGTCTAATTGGCACGTGTGTAGTAAGTTTTGTAGCGGTGAGTCACAAAATACTTTTAAAAAAATACTTTAAAAAATGACAAATTGTTGGAATATAAATTAATGCTCAAAATTATTTTTAAAAAATCCAAAATATTTTAGTCCATTAGTACAATACTATATAGTGTGAGTACATGTCAGTGTTGTCATGACTTCACGTATGTGTAGGGCTGGAGGGGTGATTTGATGTGTGGAGCCTCATCATGTTGCTGAGCCAGGAAATGGGAACCAGTGGGAGGGATATAGATATAACAGCTGTTTGTAAAAATGGTTAACTTACCAGAGGCTATGACATACTGAGATCCTTCCAATACACTGAAAGTTCTATGTTGTCCCAGGTTATTTCCTTAATTTGTATAATTGTTTATTTGCCATTAAGTAGGCTATTATTTGTGTTGACATCCATTCTATAAATTCCGTAACTCCTGTCATGCAGGCAAAATTGCATATATCATGCATCTAAATAAATCATACTGTGAGACTAAACTAAAACAAAACAAAAAATGATAATTTTGTAACAAATTTTATATTACATGGGTTATAAATAGATAGTGAGATAAATATAAAACAGCTGTATCTGTTGGTCACAGTGGGTCTATACCTAAATGCTGTCACACATATTTAGATAATACTAT
>JAOYSI010007161.1:0-12312 GCA_025775065.1 Hiodon alosoides | reverse complement strand
TATATAATTGTAGGGTTCAATTGGATATATATACATTTCTGAGTTATATTTTTAACATAACTATTGGTGTTCGTTCTTGGGATAGAGAACTCATTAACCTGCGGTATATTATCAACTGAATTCATTAAATGTATATACACTAATATTCAGCAAAATAGTTGCAGTGTATAATGAATTTAGACATCTAACACCTGCAGTTGGTTTGCGCTATTCAAAGTTTTTGTAAAAATCTGTATTTGTCAATTATATTTAATTGTATTGGCTGTACCTGTTGTGTCAGAGTTTTTAGTTTAGAAAAATCTATTGTTGTGTATCATGGTAACGAGTTATAGGGCAATGCTTCAGCTGTTTGGAGCCATTTCATAAAACACCCTTTGATGCAGATCCAGTTTTAGAAACTCGCACTAATGTTGTGGAATAACTTTACATGCTGCTTTGGGTTGAGAGACAACTTTAGTTTCTGAAAGTTATATTAGATCTTAGACTTCCTGTCAACCCACAGAAAATACCACATTTACAATGTGTTTTTATATTAAAGTTATACCCATAGATAAAAGCAGTGTTGTATCAGAACATACTGGCATTGACACAATGCTTTACATCTCCACAAACGTCCCCACAAATCCACTAATATCCTCTCTAGTTGCTAATCTCCACTCTAAACCCCTCCCTCCCGGTTTCCTTTTTGTAAACCACAGTGATACCTTCTGACGAAATTTCATTATGACAACAGCTCTGGTTTAATGGCTTTTAGCTGTTTAACCAGCAGTGCCTCTCAAGTCACTTCCCCATAGCAAAGGTACCCGGGCGTTTGGTTGGGAACTGGGGGGGGGGGGGGGTCTCGAGAAGGACTTTTGATTTACTAACCTTCATTGAATTCACCACAGCTGTCTCTGGTTTTCACACCACCAGGAAGACAGTGAGATAGATCCATCTCAAATAACACAGAGCACTGTCTTTCCTCAGCTCGGGGTTTCATTTTCTTTATGTGAGGGGTTTTTTTTCTTTTCCCAAAGACATATCTGGACTTTGTCATTTTCCAGATGTTTGCCATAATCAGTGGTCATGGGGCACACTGAAAAGGCTATACGTCTGTCACTTTCCTGTAGAACACGCTGGAATGTTTTGGTTTCTTCTTGGCTATAAACGGGCAAGATTACTGTGGCTGCGCAAAGAAATGTTTATACAGCAATCATTTTATTAGTTATTCTCTGCGCTGATTTACTTATTCAAAAAAGGATTCTTAGACAGATTGCTTTTGTCCCTGAAATGCAATTGTCTTTGGCTTTTGTCCCGTAAGAAATAGCAGAAGTCAGTGAGTAGCACCCACCACTTGTTTGCGCAGGAATCACATCAATCCAAAGTAAACCTACTGTGAGAGAGGAATGTTCTTTATAGAACACTCGCAGTATAAAAGTTAAAGTAAATTTAGACAAATTCGCATTACAACCTCTGTACAAACCTGTTACCAAGTTTTTCTTTTCCTTTTAAATGAAAATCTGTTTGAAATACCTCACGTGGCCAGAGTGTAGATGTTTTTTTTTTTTTTTAATCTGAAGGTAGATCACATTTCTTAGACCTTCTTTCGGTTCACCTTCATTACCAGCTTAAAGACTGTTTGCTATTAATTAAATGGGAAGTTCAGGTTACTTATTACGTCATGTAGGCTTATTACAAAGCAGTAAATAAAGATCATGTGGATGTTTTGTTTCTTCTGAGATTGTCTGACCGTTTTCTCGGATTCAGTCAGCAACATAAGGAATGCATGAAGTATTTGAAGTATCCCTTGACATTAAGTTACTAAACAACACCATTTGAAGACCTCTGAAACAAATAATTAATAAACACAGTAACAGGCGGGGTGCGCCCAGTCTGAGAGCGGCGGGAGACGGAGAGACAGGCAGGGTGTAAACCTTTTATTAGGCATTACAAACTAAATAATTAATCCAAAAAAAGAGAAAAACCTCTTCCAAAGAAAATCACCCTTTTTGTGAAAACTAAAATAATTATTTATATTAAAATAATAAATAATAATAAATAATGTATTCCTGGCAGTCCTCAGTCCTCAGTCCCGTACATTTGTCTGTGTGTATGTTTGTGTGTGAATGTGTAAAAGAAGATAACTCGTATTGAACATATTAAGCTGTATCTCTGAGATGTGTATTTTTCTTCAGGGTGCACTGTGTGGCCAGTGGCTGCTGGGGAGTGTAGTTCACTAATGAGCACAGACTACTCTGTATTAAAAATATTTAAAAAGCCAATGGCTCCACACAAAGAAAGCAGTGGGTCAAGGAAAGTATTTGTATTTGATGCAAATGTTATCTCATTGTTGGACCAGCTGAGAACCAGCACGAGTCAGAAACTAATCCGCTTTGCGACTGAAGTCGGGTTGCATTCCGATTTAGGCTGGGACCAAATCAAAGCTTTGGCAAAATCCTAATCAAACTTTACATAACTCTGTGTAATAGCCTTTTCTTTTTATGAGCAGAAGAAATAAGATATTATAATAAGATATATATAGATATATATAAGATATATAAAACTCTGTTAAGAACTATTATATGAAGTGCGATCAGCGTTAGCATATTGTCAAAGTTTTGATTTGGTCCCAGCCTTAGTTTTTACTGCAGGCAGTCAGGCAGCTGTTGTTGACAATGTCATATGGCTTTTCTCTGCCTCCTCTTTGCCAATTTGCTGATATGTGCAGAGACAAAAATTATTAGTTGAGAATTCAGTAAATGTCAGCTAAAATTGATATGATAGCAAAAGCAGTTAATTACTATTCACTACTAATAATTTAGTTCTATAATAATACTTTTGTGCTGTTCGTTAGCACAAAGGGATGTCATAAACTGTATTTGAGCAATGATGCTCAAAGTAGCTTGCTATCAACCTTTTAAAAGTTAAAATTGTATTTTTCAGTGTCCGGGGCCTCTTAAAAACAAATGAACTTGCCTAATTAAAAATAATTTCTCATCTGGATGTCTGGCTGTTTGACTAGTAAGGACTTGCAAATCAGATTTAAGTCTAATGGATTCCCCCCTTTAAGAAAGATTTATGTCGTAGAGATAATACAGACAGATGATAACATTCTGGGATCAGAATGATTTTTTATGAAAATGCTTTATTTTCAGGTATTACTGCCGAATGTCTTTGCTGTGTCTCAGGAAGTTGACGCTGATCTATAGTGCAGGACATAGGAAATATTTCTGTATTCACCATATATCCACCACCAGACTTGGTGTGTTAGAGTTCCCTTCTGGAGATCAAACAAAATCTTGTATTACCTACTGGGCGCTTTAAAAAAAAATGTAAACAGTTCGGTCTCGTTAGAATATATATAGTGGGTCAGTCAAACTGGAGAAATGGCTTTTGTGGTGGTTATATTGCTAGTGATATTAAACAGATTTTCTTAAATCAAGCCAGCAAATCAAGTCTGACATAGCTTGGTTGGCGAGGCCCCAAGCACTTCAAAGCCAAGGAACAGAAGAAACCAAAGCCATGATATTTCATGATAGTTTTCTTCAATGTTGTTATGCATTCTGACTAACTGGCTTGAAGAACTAATTAAACATCAGTTCATTAATTAAACATCAGTTCATTCGTTATGTCTATGTTTCTATCACTCGTGCATAAATGTGTCTGTTTATCTATATATTTATCTTATTCAAAAGAATATAAATGCTTACAAGCCTCGATATCTATGCAACTGTTGATCAACGTATCACTTTCTGCGTTATGGTAACAGCTGGGTTCCTCGGTAAAACCAGGCCGCAAGGCCAAACTAAACAGAGTAGGAAAGAGCTGGGGTTTGTTAGTCTGGAGTAATTGACCACATACTATCCAATGGTTTTTGTGTTCTCATGTTCTCTGGATTGATGTCCCGTGGGAGCTGAGGAAGGGGTTCCAGCTTGGAGGACTCCATTGTTTACACTGATGGTTTCCAGATGCTGGCAGCGAGAGCGGCCAACCTCCTGGGGCCTATGCCAGGAACCAGGAAGCAGTCCAGGACTATCTGGGATACTTGGAAAACATGTCTATACTTCATAATAGCCTTTGGGGGGAAAATGGACCCTGAGACTTCACTCGGTGTCAGAACTGAGTAAAAATGACCATTTGGCATTGAAATTGGTGGGTTTTTTTTGTGTTTGTTGCTGAAACAGGTATCTTTACTGCATTCGAGTACATGACATTTTAAGGAAAAGGCATTACCCATTGCCAAGGCTGTTGGAATTGTTTAAACATTTTGTGGTGCATTCTGTTATCATTTTCATCAAGAAAGCTCAGTCACCTAGAGTTTGATTCAAGCCTGTAGATTACTTTTAATTTATTTTATTTATATTTTTAACAGATCACGTTATTCTTACAGAACTGTTTAAATATACTTTATACGTTCATTATTAAGTGACAAGTCAAATAACCTTGCTAAGCTGCACTTTTACCTCATAGGAGAATTCACAGACATAGTGACAATTAAAAATACATTTGTTCTTTTTTGCAAAACATAAAAAGGATTTTTTTTCCAAATATTTTTACATCTTCTTTCTTAGTACAATGCCTGTGGTGCAAACCTACTTTTTCAGTTATTAGAAAATAATTCACTTACAGTAAAATAAAATTTGGAGGTCACTATAAATAAATAAAATAAATAAAGACTGTCCTTCTTATACTTATCTTGTGTTACCGACTAAGCCTGTCCATTTTGTAGTTAATTTCAATTTTTGAAGGTCTTTTCAGCCTGCATGGCCACTCTGATTCAGATATATTTTGAAAACACAGATACATTTGTGGGAAGCCAAAGTTGTCATTTAACTGCCCACCTGTTTCCCTGTTAGTTTCGCCCTCCCTCTTTTTGCACAGGCGTAAATAGAGACAGCTGCGGCGGTAAAGGACCCGGAGGACTTAAGAACAGTGGTCTCATTTAGCTTTCCTCGTTGGGTATGTTATAATGTAGAAGCACCTGATTGAAATTCAAGCACGAAGACCAGCGTTTAGGGGAGAGTGCGGAAAATAACCAATGAAATAGGACAGAGACACAGCTGATGGATGTGTTATTGTTCTGTTTGTGTCTGAAGAAAAGCCATCAGCCAGCTCATTCTTGGGGTTTTAAATGTGCTATTGTGATATGAAATGTTAAAAACTATTGCAGCTTCTATCAAGACAATCCAGTCTTGATACAGAGATAATGTGTTAGCCGATTACCTAAAGTTACATAATTACAGTCATACAAAGTCTACTGTATTATATATTAGAGATAATGCATAGTGCAAGACTGAAATATAGTTACTAATGTTAAAGCAAACATAGTTCAGATAAACCCAATTTATTCATTTATAATTTGCCATGTTTGTCTTTTGAGATTAAAATCTCATTTTCAAAAGAGGCCTGACCAAAACTAACAGCACACAAACCTTCAAATATATTTACAACATAAACCACATTACTGCAATATAAAATTCTTTAAAACATCAATTAGAATTAGTTTTTTTGGCTAGATGGGTGTAGATGTACTAGATGTAACCAAAATATTATGCTTAAATCTGATCAGTTTCATGCCTTATTGGCAGAGTTATGCAATGTCATTCAGAGAAATTTTGGTCATTTTGGCCATTGTTGGTCATTCTTAAATATTTTATGAAATCATTTGCTGTCTGTTAATCGTAAATACTTTTTATTTTTAAAAACAAAATGATATTGCTTAAATAAAAATATTTATGTAGTTATCTTTAGCACTGCCCTGTTGTGGAAACTGAAGTAAAGTGTTCTGCACCCTCTTACCTCCAGTGAACGTCTTTCTGGTGTTGCTCCTGCGTTTGACCGAAAACCTGCTTCCTCTAACAGGAAAATGGGGTTTGGCTAGCTTGTGTGCTTGCAGTGTGTGTGTGTGTGTGTGTGTGTGTGTGTGTGTGTGTGTGTGTGTGTGTGTGTCAGAGTGTGCTTGAGAGAGGGCAGGGACAGGGACGGCCGCGCATCCCTTCTCATGCAACATAGTGCCTCACAGTGGAGGCTCACTGTCATTACAGGCAAAGAGAAAGGCCTAATTTCCCCGTAATACTCTATCCCTTGACAGCTTCTGATGGGTAATGCTGTTACGTGTTCTCCTGACTTAATTGAACAGGAGATGTAGTGTTTGGAGAGGACTATATTGAAATCCTGACAGTTGTTTTCCATTGTTTCGACCAAAGCTCGACTCTGAGATTTCAGATCCCGAACTGTAAATAATTTTTTTCGAATCCAGGCCAATAGCGTTTCAATGATTCATGCTTTTTTCTTGTGAAAATAACATACAGATTGTTTAGATCTCCTCCACCCTGCTGCGGTAACATATAACTTAACTGGAAACAGTCAATGTGATTCTGCGATGGGTTTAATATTCTCCCGTGTTATACAAGTGCGAGATTCATCTGGCAATGATTTCCTCTCCCCCTTAGTCCTCTATGGCTAGCTCGGAGGGCCCTCTCCGGTCGGGACGGATGACTGCGTGACTGAAGTATTTGTGATTCAGAAGTGAGGTTCAGCCCATTGGTAGATCTGGAAGGACGAGGCCTCGTTTGTAGGCCCTGGGGGGACGCAGCTGGAGGGAGCACGTTCGTTTCAAATCTGTTCTGGTCCTCCTTTAAAAATGTATGTTCACAGTTAACGTGTACACCTTGCCAGACCTTCAAGCATACGAAATGGGTATCATTTAAAGTCCTGGTTTGTGCACGAGACAAAGAAGAAGAAAAAATACTTTGTGTAAAGGTAACATAAATACTCTACGAAAGGCAGTATTGAAAGACGGTCAGTGGTCGTATTAGTGAAACATGGTGATAGGAATCTCCTGAAAATGTGGGAATGGATGGTTGACTCACATATAAACAAATAAAGAAAAATAGCACCTATATAAAGGATGGTGGGGAGAAAAGACATAGGTGCTCTGCACTGATAGGTCGGTCACTCAGCCAGTTCTAATAGCACTGATTGATTTTGTGAGGAAGTTCTTTGAACCAAAGACACCAATATGCCTTACTTACTTTATACGTTACTTTCATTCAGTCTGTTTAGGGGAACTGTTGCTTCCAGAGCATTTCAGACTGCATAACTGTGTAAACATAACCAAAACAAATATTACCCTAGCTGGCTTGTGTTTACATTGTTACGTACGTCTGTTCACATCGCAACAGGGCAATGACAATACTGACGCACAGATTTTGTTCAGCGCTTTCTATTTCAGAATATAAATAATTCACAGCGAGGAAGGTATTGTGCTTTCTATGAAGATATAAAATAAAAATAAACTTTTAACATGGGCTAGTGGTGTAAGACAATTTCATTTATCATTTAAATTAAGTGTCAGGTACATTGTCAACACGGCAGGCTTTCTGTTTGTAATTATTGATGTTTAGGAAGATATTTAGCAATAAGGCACCAAGCTAATTAATTAGCTGTAGCGATGCCAGTTTGCATGTCTGTGTCTAGTGTATGCTTCTGTGGCGAGTTTCTGGCCATAAATCATATCAGTGTACCCTGCCTAATACAAGGGGAAGCAGTATGATTTCAGCTTCCTTGGATACATCTTTGAATGGAAGTGCCTTAAAGACCATTGTCTTATGTCTGCCAGGCTTATGATGGAGTGACATCCATTACTTAAAGTATCATTCACAAAGGCGGGGACGTAAGCAACTGAGAATAATTGGGGTGACTAGAGTTTATGCCTCATAAATAACCCAAAGCATTTGTGAGTTATTCCACTCTTGTAAAAAAAGAAACAGAAAGACAATTAAAGTATAACGACTTGTCGTAAACTTCAACTCTAAAACCGTCTCAAGTGTTGACTCTATCAGCGCCATCTCACAGATATAAGAAAGAGATTATTTTCTCAATACCAGCCCTCTGGTATGAAGCGATTTGAGAGCAGAGCGCTGGGATTCTGATGTAATTGTTATCAGTTCTGCCTCCAACTGACAGAACAACAGACTTGCTTGTGTTACATTCCCAAGTGTCTGTGTTCAGCTGCCCTCCGGAATGTGGGTCGCCAACAAACAAAAAGGGATTTTTGCTCAGCGAAATCCTTTCATGGGGGCCATTATATTTTAAACTTTTCATAGGACTAGAGGATTACTTGTCTACAGATTATGAATCATAATCATATTTTAAATAAGGCTAGGAACCTGATAGATGAACCTAATTAGCTCTGGATAGCCACTCTAAGGCCTTTGAAGAATACAAAGCTGAAATTTCCCTCTTTAATTATTTCCTGAAACCTCTCATATTGGACAAATGTTCTCTGATTTGCCCTACTCAGTATACTGTCCACACAATCCAGCAGAGCGGTGTTCTGCTGGACCGAAGTGCCTAGAAAAATATGCATATAGGGAATATCATATTCTAGACTGGTCTGTGCGAGGTGGGAAAGGTTGTTTATGATTGAAGGAGAGCCTAGGCTGCACCTAAACCCTGCGCCTTGAATCCCCCTCGTTTACGTGAGAGTGATGGACCCCACCTACACCGGAGGACCGGCAGTTCCAGGCGAGAGTCGGTAGAATCCCTTGTGAAAACTTTGATGACGGGACGTGGATCCCTGGTCATTTTAAGCCTCTGGAAAAAAAACGAGCGGGATGCGTTTCTGACGACGGCGGAGTGGTCTTATTTTATTTGGGAGGGGGCGCGTGATCACGCGTGCTTGGCATGTAAACGGTGACGCACGACGCCGGAGTGGAGGTCCTGGCAGAAAACAGATGCGGATGATTTCATCTCTGCATTACTCACGACGGCTTTTACCAAATGGTTCCCCTCCCAGTGTCCTTTGGCCTCCTTTTACGCGCTCCAAACTAAACCAGACCCACTGCGTTGCGCATCAATGCAATGATTTTTTTGACACATTATTGACACATTTGGTGCTTAAAGCAATAAGGGAGACCGTCCTAAACAGGAAATGAAGCTGCTGTTTTGCCAAGTGACTTTTTTTTTGATGCCTGAAATTGAATGGCAGCTGAAAGTAGAAATGTATTGTGACGTTTTTGGTTGAAAGTTGCTAAATGAATAACTGATAATGTGATACCTGCATCATCCAGACTCAAGGGTTTCTTCAGGTGCTTTACGAACTGGGATACTGTCTACTTCATTGCGAGTCATGGCTGGCCATGGATATCAACGTTTGGTCAACTCCTCCTCCACTGAGGCCTGGCATTATAATCACATTCAGAAACCTTCCAAATGACTTTTCCTGGGGAAACTGGGATGTAAGTTATCACCAGGCAAGAGGTCATGGTGACTGAGGTCGACCCGTGGAATGGGACTGATAAAACTCTCAGTTAGCATTGAGAGCAAAACTTACCTCTGTGGGATGCTTACCATAATACATAGGTGAGCTCACAAGCTTTTGTCTCGTCAAGAAGCTCAGAGTTTTTAATATACCAAAAATATTCAAGCTTTAAAAAGCAAAATGTGCTTTAGTAAGAACTTGTCTGGATGTTACTCAGCGTAATTTGAGCTCTGTCAGAGGGAGACGTTTCTGAACTGGTCGCAGTCTCAACACACCCTGGGTCCTGCATTATTCAAAAAAACATTTTGACACCATTGCTGATAATAGCATGTGTTTACTTAGCTTTGTTGCTGAACATTGTCAGCTGGGGGAAAATGCTGCGCTACATGGGGCAGGCTTTTATGAATTTTAGCATAACTTTTCGCTTAGTTTGTTCTGGCTGAACTTTGAATTTAGTAATGAAATATTACAAGGATTTTGAGCCATTGTTCATGGTGCCTTCAGGGAAAACGAAAACCTATTTTCCCCCCTTCAACGCTTGTAATGTGAAACAAGCACTCACCTCACAAAATGAAAATTGGCTCACATAAAAAGTTGGATTTTAATTTTTAATAACTAGTATCACACATGGAAAACTAGCTAGAAAATGCTAATTCCTTTTGTAAACAAGTGGCTATTTTACGTTTAACGTTTGTGATGATTTGCCGTGCGTTTCAATTCTAAATATTCTCTTTTGTGTCCCTCCAGGCCCGTCCTAAAGGAGAAGGCCTGACTCCATATCAAGGGAAAAAGAGGTGCTTTGGAGAGTACAAGTGTCCCAAATGTAAGAGGAAGTGGATGAGTGGAAATTCGTGGGCCAACATGGGACAGGAATGTATCAAGTGCCACATCAATGTTTACCCACACAAGCAGGTATAAATAATGTAGCCCAATACACTGTTAATCCTCTTTGATTACCGGTAAACGGATAGACTGCAACTTGGCATGCCAAGAGTTTCTGTAAATCGCAGAGTTTGATTTTTAATACTCTAGTAACAAGTAGCATTTTTATTTATTTAAGTGAGATATTAAACTTGATCATGCTACAGATATGCTCTCTGTGGTTCAGCTTCATGTTAAAGGACAACTTTGGTCTGCCCAATGGTATAATACATTTCTCGGTAAAAAGATTTATTGCATAAAATGAGTTAGCATTTTCTATAGATCATCGTTTAGGGAGATAAATAAAGATCCAGGATGTCTAGATCCGACATGTTTTAGAAGGTGAAGCTGACGTTCACCGGCTTATGAACAGAGTTACCTTTGTTAGGCACGTCATCCAGTGCCTAACAACAGTGATTAATTTGTTTCCCCCTTACAGTCGATGTACAGTAGTTCCAGGATTTTTCTTTGCACTTAAAAACAGAGATTGAGTGGTGCATATTCTTTACCTATAAATATCTAAAATATAAATGGCAGAAAATGCCATTATGTTTGTCATCATCTGTATGGTTATATATATCATTTTCCTGAGGGGGAAAAATATATGTTTTGTGCCAGTTGTAGTCATCCTTGGATTATGTCAGATATTATTTTAGCAGAGCTCTGCCAAATGTGTCATTCACAGAAATGAATAGAACAAGCACACTTGTGTGTACAAACTGGTCTGCATGTTGACTTGATTTGTCAAAAACAAATACAGCACATGGTGTGTGGCCACACATTGGGAGATTTGGTTTCAGTGTGAACTGAGGGACAAGGTGGATGCTTCAGGGAAATTTCTACAATGAACCTGTAATTTTATCATCCAGAATTTAAATAATTAGTGAATGACCCAAACAGGGGGCTCACAAAATGTATGTTTGCTTTAAATAGCTAGCAAAAGAGTACAAGGATTACCATTATGTATCTGTCAATTTTTGCAATAACAAGATAGCTGTTAATTGAGCTATCTGAACGATTCCTGTTATTAGTGAAAAGTTTCAGGGAACAGGGGAAAGTCATTTTCGGTGATAACGACATCCAGATGCAGCCTGCTGGATGTGGCCACATTAGAGAATTTTTTGGCAATTTAGGTGTGGACCATTTTTGGCTTCTGGACTTAAAACAATGGCTTCAGTTGCCATAAAATTTCACTTTTCAACCTCGGTAAAATAGCCAAACTAAACGCGTGTTTGAAGACTACACTAAATTAAAGAATTAATACTTGAAAGATCACTTGTGGGGGACTTTCACTAATCACTTTCATAATTGGTTTGACATCACTAATCACTTAAAGTCATTGGGGTTGTTTACTGGTTCTCCCTTGACAACCATGTAAAAACAAAATGAAATGGGAAGGTTGCTGCGTGTATGTTTCTCTTGGTTTTAAGAGGTCCCAGCGGACAGATTGGCAAAACAAACTCACAGTGCAAAGGTATTGCCAAAAAGTAAACAGAATTGGAACATATTCCACTTGAAACTAGAATTTATTTCAGGTTTGGAAATAGCCTTTCAACGTTAAAACATTTGGGGGTGAAAAGAGAGGAAACTGAAGCATTAGACTAAGTCTCTCTAAGATATGTGTAGATTACTATTTTAATTATATATATTTATTGTATTTCAATTTGAAATTAAACAGGAAATTATATTTTCGTTTGTAACTTCTCTATACCGTGTTTATGGGTATTATTTGAGAAAAGCTGACAACATGCTTCGTTTTTGCAAGGGGTCAGGTGATCGCACCGTTTGGTGCTTCGTGATTTGGGTTTATTTACAGTCAAATGCACCACGTTGCTACGTGTCAATACTTCTTATGATCTGATATTAGGCCCACTGTTGGAATTGACCACACTCAACAGAGCAAAAGTTGCCTGTAAATACATCTGGAAAGGCAGAAGGCCTAATATGTCATGTGGTTATGTCTTTGGAGAATTGTTTTTGTTTTTGTTTTGTTCTGAGGATTGAATCTTGGTCCAGCTAGATGGACTTAAAGATGTATTACCTGTTCTGCTCTGTCTGTTTTACTACTGCTCCATATTGCAGGTCTAAAAACACAACCTCACAGCTACAAAAAAAAACATTATTTCCAGTATAAATTATGTGTATAA
>JAOYSI010007160.1:0-11635 GCA_025775065.1 Hiodon alosoides | reverse complement strand
CAAACTGGGCAAGTCGTGAGCCTGCCTTCCTGGGCCTGCGTTGGACCCTCGCTATGGAAACCAAACTGGGCAAGTCGTGAGCCTGCCTTCCTGGGCCTGCGTTGGACCCTCGCTATGGAAACCAAACTGGGCAAGTCGCGAGCCTGGCTTCCTGGGCCTGCGTAGGACCCTCGCTATGGAAACCAAACTGGGCGAGTCGCGATCAGATCAAAAAAGATCATAAAACAAGCAAGAGAATAATAGTTTTTCCTGAAAAAATCTATCAACTGAATTTGGTTAGCTGATTAGCTGGGTCAGTTCTGCTCTTATATTTTAATTATTAGGACTGATTTTTTTACCCTGCTGATTTGCGTAAATTAGCTTTCTCAGGGGCACACTAGAACTTTACCGGGGATTATAAACCGGCGTGACTGTGTGATCATCAGATCCGTGCTTTAACCGAATATCCCTCTAAATTACATTAGTTATAAATGAATCTGCTTCCCCTGTGTAGTGACCAATAGGGTTGTCCGTTGGCCTGCTGATTGAGAGAGCTGGGAGAGGTGATACCAGGTAGCTTTTCTGAGCAAGCCTGGCTTCCAGCGCCTGTGTTGGACCCTCGCCATGGAAACCAAACTGGGCGAGTCGCGAGCCTGGCTTCCTGGGTCTGCATTGGACCTTCGCTATGGAAACCAAACCGGGCGAGTCGCGAGCCTGGCTTCCAGCGCCTGTGTTGGACCCTCGCTATGGAAACCAAACCGGGCGAGTCGCGAGCCTGGCTTCCAGAGCCTGTGTTGGACGGACAACGGTATAATAAATGTGTTAAAGTTAATCTCATCCATTTTTAAACATCTCGGTGTTGTGGTTCCTGCTTCTGCATCCCAGTTCCAGTCTCATTACTGCACCATCCCTCCCCATTCCTCGCCAGAGTCAAAATCCACCGCCCCAGCCAAATTCATTCGATTTCTCTAATTTCTGCGGAACGATGTTAACCTCGACTCCAGGGACAGGCGGTTTCCCATTCATGGTATTTTCTCTAGCAGAAATATTCTTGACAACATAGATCAACAGGCACTTCTAAGGCCTTCTCAGTTCGTTGTCATACGTTCCACAAAGTCTGAGTACAGTTTGTTAATGGGCAAACAACTGCCCTTCGAGGTTTTTTTAGCTTTTCATTTTCACTTCTTCCAGTGCGTAGCGCTTTTGTCCGTCTGACAATATTACTGCATGCTCTGATAGGATCTAGAGGCTGCAGCCAAGTATAATTCCAAGCATTTAAAAGCTTTTTTTATATAGATATTTTGGGATCTTTTTTTGGTCTCCGCAAAAGTATTCACTATAAATACGCACTGTTGCAATGAAATAAATTTTAAAAGTCAAATTAAAAACACATATATGAGATGGAAGAATAACAGAATTAAAGTGTTCACCACATGACGTATATAAATTATTTAATCTGTTTGCACTGTAAAATACAAAATAAACCAGTGCTCTTGTCAGTTATTAGTTAATCACCACAAAGATCAGAAAACAAAGCAAGAGAATAACAGTTTTTTCAGTGAAAATCCATCAACTGAATTTGGTTAGCTGATTAGCTGGGTCAGTCCTGCTCTTATATTTTAATTATTAGGATTTTTTTACCCTGCTGATTTGCGTAAATTAGCTTTCTCAGGGGCACACTAGAACTTTACCGGGGATTATAAACCGGCGTGACTGTGTGATCATCAGATCCGTGCTTTAAGCGCTATCCCTCTGAGTTACATCAGTTATAAATGAATCTGCTTCCCCTGTGTAGTGACCAAAAGGGCTGTCCGTTGGCCTGTTGATTGAGAGACCTGGGAGAGGTGATACCAGGTAGCCTTTCTGAGCAAGTTCCTCTCTTAGGGATTCCCCTTATAGGCTCTGTTGCCAAGACGACAAAGACTGGAACTTTGCTATCACTTCTGCTTTAATCTGCCCATCTGAACACTGTGAGGCTGAGCAGGCATGTTCTGGGCAGGTGGCTTCCCCGATGTTCGGAGCACCCAACACGAGGCCCACAGCTTGCCTCCGTTGCCTCACACGTCGGACGTATCAACTTGCTTAATACTGAAAAATTTTCCATTTGAAATGCACACATTATCCAGTCACATGTTCCAAAATGACCATTCCACACATAGTCCAAAAAAGGCCCTTTCATATTTATGGAATATTATCCCTAAAATTGCTCATCAGGCCCTTGTTTACCTTACCAGTAATATGAGTCTGAGCTTGGCACTAACTGACTTCACTATGTTTGCCAATGAGCAAGCTGAATACATTACAAAACACTATGTTTATTCATATGTATCCATTTTCCGACAGCAGACTGAGCATGACCTAATTTCAATTTGGCTTAATCCTTTTATAATACGACATTGACTCATCCGAAACGCTGGTCTAAATGAACTTTCTTCCCTCACGGAGAATAATAAACAATTCAAGTGCTTGCTTCTTCTCTTACTCTAATCTATTAGGATAGAACTATGACAGGATTTACCGAGGACTAAAACAGCCCTTTCACTTAAAATCCCTCTTCAAATTCACAAGTCCCGAAAGAGAATTTGCCACAGTTGAAATTCCCAACATCAGCAATGTAAAACCAGTGCAGCGGGTGTTTTGGTAAAATTCCAAACATATGCTGTGCTGGTGTATTGTATTTCTTGTTGGAAGCTGTTCCTCCTTTTCACAAATGTAAGAACGACAATTAATTGCATTGTTTTCTGAAACTAAACATTCTGAGAAAAACATGGCATGGTGGCTCTGCTTCAAAGCATAGCTCATCCATACTGCCACTCCTCCCTGGAGGAATATAAAAGAGTTATACAACTCCGGAGGATGGTAATATTTACAAACTAGGCCTCAAATGGCCCCCACTATAATGTGTTAATTATAAAAGTTTGACTTCTGAGTTTCTCCCTAAAACAACAGACTTTATTTCGGAACAATAGCACAGAGTACGCAGTTAATCGGGGGCATTTTAAAACCATGTTTTTCCAAAATTCCTGGAAAAGGAGGGACGGTTTACGCAAACACACCACTGTGATGAACACAATGGCCCGAGGGCAGAGAAATGTGGCTCTCGCAGAGGTAACTCTCATAGAGAGATTTCTGCTTCACTCTAAACCGAATCGCGTTTTTTGAAGGGGGTTTGCCTCCACATGCACAGTGGTCTTTGGGGACTGCCGATCTTAACGAATGAATCCACGGAACAGTAGAGCGCAGTTCCAGCATGCTGGAAGCCAAGATTCCAGGAAAGCCTTTTGTCCCAGAGACTCCTGTGACCTGCCACTCCAACAACCGGTACACACTTACCAACACTGGGGCACATGACATGCTCTCCCCTAAACATCGACTAACAGTAGGCTAAAGGAAATGAAAAAGTGTACCCACCATGTGAGCGCAGCGCCCAAGAAATACCATATGTTTTTTTTTTGTCTGTTGTTGCTAATAGTAGCAAGCAGCCAAGCACAGCAACAAACTAAACCGCCTGTAACAACATACTTTTGGTCACATGGCCACGAAATGGCCTCAATTAACATGGTCAATGACAAATCACAAACCTCGTTTCACGGGAGCAAATTTATGAAGCAAGAACAGAGGTTTTTATGAGACTTTGGCTGTCGGAGTCGAGCCCATCCACCGCCACTGGAAAGTCTGCATAAAGTTGGACGGGCCATCCTCTGCCAGCCGAAGAACAAGTCTATTATTGAAATGTCAGGGGCTGTAACAGGGCCTGAGTTCTTAGAGATCTAGAATTCTAATTAAGACCTGCTTAAGAGCAGCACCATAATGCAGCAGAATTGTTTTTGGCCACTGCAGCCTCCTTGTTTAATTGGGGGGGAGGTGGGGGTCCGCCACGGGTCTGGCCCTGGGTTGACGGCTCACATAAATTCACTAGGCTCTGATCCGTGACAAAGCAAAGGGAGCTTTTTAGGCTGGTCCCAGGCAGAAATGAGTGAGAGGGTTCAGTCTGGTGTGTGGGCTGAGGAATGGGGGTGGGGGGGGGTGGGGTCTGGTCTACACAATGAATGCACACGGTCTGCACCAGACTGCAAGACGTGGGTAAGGCAGTGACAGGGCTATGATGCATTTCGGATTTCAGAAGTTTCCCATTCTCGCACTGCTGCAGTGTTACGGACATAGCTGTGGAAAAGTGGTTTATAAATAAATGGTTTATAAATGGCATCCCTACCCTTTGCTCTTTGCTTAAGGAGTACAGGGATATTGGTATGGCTTATCTATAATCCACATAGGGACTGCAATTAAGCAGTTAAGCAGTGGGATAAGGGGACCCACAGACTCCGCTGCCCTCAAGGTTTGCCATTTGAGACTGTTGCAGAAGACCATCTCTCGATTCATGATAGACATGGAGGAATGTCACTTACGCCAAGACAAGACCGTTGCAGTAGACCATCTCCAAATTCATGATAGACATGGAGGAATGTCACTTACGCCAAGACAAGACCGTTGCAATAGACCATCTCCAAATTCATGATAGACATGGAGGAATGTCACTTACGCCAAGACAAGACCGCTGCAGTAGACCATCTCCAAATTCATGATAGACTTGGAGGGATGTCACTTACGCCATGAAGAGACAGTGGTCAGCAACAGCCAGAAGGACAACCAATACAGGCGATAGCTGTCTGTGGCGAGAGTTATGGTCAAAGACTATTATTCCATAATGATTTCACCTGGAGTTATGGATAGTGTGAAGAGGTTGTCTCCAAACCATCACTGCTCCGCAAAACTGGCCAGTTTGCTAATTGGCCGGGCCTGGACCAGACCCCTACAAAGAGCTGTCTGGTCTGGAGAATGACATGGGATTCGCTGTCTGGTCTGGTGAATGACATGGGATTCGCTGTCTGGTCTGGTGAATGACATGGGATTTGCTGTCTGGTCTGGCGAATGACATGGGATTTCTCATTCGGCTGTTTATTGGGAGCATTAGTTCAGCAGATTTTTTTCTCTAGTGTGATCTTTTCCCCCTGAAACCGTATAACCCATAGGCGTCCCACTATATCAGTCCCTCAACAAACTCCAACCTGGAAACATTGAGAGATTTACACAGTGGGCAATGCGTGAATGTTAGAAAAATAGCTGCGCTGGGGTTTCAAATGCTTCTCAGACCCATCTCAGTTGCTTTGGACCCTCTGTGGGAACTTTACATGCAGGCCTTGCTTGTCTAGGCAGGTCACTTTTCTACCTCACCTCTACATAACGTTCTACATACTTTCAAGCAAGCTCACAACAGATTCCCAGCAATTTCAAAATAAATTATATTTAAATCTCATTGCAGTGAACTTGAAAATACATCTATGATTCACCGAGAAATTGAGTTGTTTGTCTGTTACCACTAAATTTTCAGCAATTAAAGGACAAAAGGCTCCAAGTTTAAACCACTGGGAGCTTCTTCTTGCATCGTCCAATTTTAAAATGATCCAGAGAATAAAGACCATTGCCTGTGTGAAATACAATTTCCTCAATTCCCTGTGGAATGCATTTAAGCAGTACTTATGGAGCAAAGATTCCTTGGATCTAATCCTTCTGAGACGGAAAAATATTTGTACGAGTACGAAACCATGTGCATTATTTACATTTCCTCTCTCTCTTGCGCACAAGTTAATCTGATCTGCCCTGCAGGTTAAGATCATTAGGGCCTAGGTTTGGAACAGCGATAATACAATAATAACGCAAGTTGAGCTAAACCAAAAGGATCGTCTTTCAGATGAGGAACTTGTATTATAAGTTCACAAAATGACAAAAGTCTAAGGGTTTGGAGCGTTTGACGAGCGTCTCTTGCAAAACATTTAGTTAAAAAAAGCCTAACAACTGATCCACACATTGTGAAGACTTCTTCTCTGAAAAGTATGAATAAAAATGACTAAAATAAATCACAGCCGATGTTCTGAGCCTTTTTTCATGAAAAGGAAAACAAGTGTTGTTTGGCAGGGGAAATAAAAACAAAACTGGCATGAACATAGTAACGCCTTTATGAAAACTGTGAAACTCGTTTCCTAACATCTAAAGGTGAGGACATCTGCCTAGTTTTTTCCCCTAAACTTCAATCGCACAACTACCAACATGTGCAAGGGATCTGAATCCACATGGACGCCGATGCCAACATGCTTTCCTGCTCGATGACCTCAGCCCCATGAATCTGTGAACGTCCAAACGGGATCTCTCCAGCACCTATCAGCACGCAGAATTTATTTGCTATGGCAACCAGGTCTGTCTGAATTCCACAATACAGCGTATTGTACTTTTTGCCGGTGAATGTCAGTTTCCACTTAGCAACGCAGAGAGAAAAATGCAAAAAGTAATTGTGAATATTATTCATTGGAAAGCTCCAGCATTCACTGGAAACATCCACGGCATGAAATTCACAAAAGACACATTCGTCACGACAGTAATTAAAAACGTTAAAGCGGGACGTAAATTTGTCTCAGATGCACGAAGAATCCCGAACGACTCTGGGGCCACAGCCCGGTGCGGAGAGAGAAACTGGATTGCATTACCGTTAAGATTGACTGGATAGCACTGACAGTCTGACAAGACCTTGGCTCGACCCCTGCAACAAGAAAAACAAGCAAGCTCCATGCGTTTTACAGGCTTTTCGTTCCATCGCCAGAACATCAGTCTTCTGACAATCGTCAGACGTTTCCTGCCAGCCCTTTCATCATTTTTATGAACGTAATAATCACATATGGACAGAATTTATATGCCATTATCAGTGGGCCCGTGCACACAATGGGCACTAATAGGGTATATCAAGGGCAGACAATGTGGAATCCATAAATGAATAGTACACATTTCTGACTCAAGGGAGTGATTTTCCATTTTGGGAGTTCCCCGAATAACGTGAGATCACTCGGTAGGCTTCTCAGAATGAGCGTCCTCTTGCTGTCTTGTCGCTGCTGAGATGATGCGGATGCCACAGGCAGATGATGGCTGTCATGGATCGCGACAGGGTTTGGGTTCCCGAGTGCACTTCTTGAGACCGTAGTCGAACGTGACAGCGAGTGGTCTGGAATCGATAGAAGCAATTTTTTTCACTGATTTCCACTTTCCACGTATACAGCAACGGTGAGACAAATGCCGGCTTTAGTCTGCTCATTTACATGGGCATGATGTCAGCCAGAGCAGGTGCCTACTTACAAGCCCTATAAACGGTTCTGTTATTCGGTTATGTAATTCATGTTGGAGGTTTAGTCAACACGTAAATCTCCTTTTTGTTCCCTCCCAAATGTCTGGATTGCACATTTTGCACTATTTAGTTTAGGTCATATTTCTGACGAGTGTCAAGAAACTTTTAAAACTGTTATCCAGTTATGTGTAAATTGTCAGTCATCGAGTGTAAGTGCCACTCATCACGATGGTTCATTCGGTAAAGGCGTCTGCCCAAATGCGGAGAGCTGAATGTGCTGAGCTTCGCTAGTTTGAACCCAGCTCATCTCATCTGCCGATTGACAGGGAGATTGACAGGAGAGCAATGCGGTGGCGCTTAAATTGCAGAGCGGGGGCGGGTGAAATCGGCAGGGATCTTCTCGGCTCGTTGCTAACCAGCCTCTCCTGTCGGCAGTGCAGTCAAAAAGGATATGCCTCACCTCGGATCGCTGTCAGTCTTCTCGTGCGGGCTATGTAGCTTTCCGAGTTTAAAAGAGATGGGTGGCTAGGATTAGACTGGACCGATTGTACTTTTCACCAACCTCGTGTGTGGTGGCAGGATTTTTAACGATGAGCCAAGATTCTCACAATAACTGGTATGTTTGTTTTTTTAATTACCACTAACTAAAAAAAACAAAAAAAAACATGTCTCTCCAACTCACGAATCCCCTCCCCACTCAGGGACTTTAGAAGTAGGCCTCTATCACCTCATCTCTTGCACACAAATTATATCTAAGCGCCAACTGAAATAAATACACCCTACTCCTTTCTATAAAATGTGCATTTTGTTCTTCCACCTTTTAAAATTTTATTTCTGCTTGTCTCATTAAAAGAAACTCGACACAGAGGAAAGTGCAGACCATAAGTTTTAATCACGCTTAGTCACCACTAAACGAGTATGAATAGCGCATGACTGGACACTGTTGCTAAGTCGTGCAGACAGGCCTGGATACTGGATGTTTATAGACATACGGACCCATTAATATCAACGTCACTCGCGCACACTCTGAGCACTTAAGCCTTTTCAGACGCCCACGTAGGAAAGACAGATAATGTGTCAACCTCAGCTTTAATCAGCTAACAGTGTGTACATTTTTTATCTCCAACATCTCATTTGATTGCTCGCCGAAGACTGTTGATTTAAGTTTCCTTCGCGCGAGCCATTACTGCAAACCCAACCGTAATGTCTACCTCTGGGGATTTCTGCTGCCCCGTCTGGTGACAACGTAATGGATTTGAAAAGGCATACCTTCATTTGTTCCACCCCGCTGGCAAATTTATTGACATCATACTTTCTTAAATATTAAATTCTATGATTTATGCTGTCTTATACTTTCCTTGATGCAAGGCTGTGTATGTTTTAACTGTTGGGTGATTTGACATCAGGCTGGAGACTTGCACATGTGTTCTTTCTCTCTACGCAATGTGTCAGGCTGGCTCATTGGAGCATGGGAGGTCTTGCTGATTTGAAATTCCCTAAAAATCCTACTGACTGGATGGTCTAACACCTCGGCTTTTCAGCGGCCAAGTATGAAATAATTTCAAATTGGCATTGCCATTATTTAATCTGGAAAACAAACAGTGCCTTTAAACGTTTTATTTTTCACATTTTGAAAGTTTTATCCGTATATTTAAAAAACAAGATGTAGGCAACCGTGCACCATATGTCCAAACTCCATTGCTCTTTCAAGGGGGGAAGTATTTGGTATGTTAAATAATTCATTTCTAACCTTTTGATGTTTGAGATTAATTACTATAGCATTATAAGACGATGTTAAAAAATAATTCCAGTAAATGCAATGATGTATGAGTGACTGTGGCCAAGCAAAGCGAGCATTGGAGATAATGTCTCCGGCACTACAACCCCCAAAAGGCCACAGAAGACTGAGTTACCTGACCATTTAATCACCTATTGAGTATAAACATAGAATGTGGTGGGAGAGACATGATGCTTTTTCTGTATCCCTGCAGTGAGCTTTAAGTTTTAAGAGCCTTACTTGTTGTGTTAAAAGTCCTTTTAGGGATTGAAGCAGGCTGGTATACCATGAAGCAGGCTGGGACTCCAGACATAAAAACATGTTTTAAACACACCAGAACATGATTAAACAAGGCCAATAAAAACAGGGGCTTTAAAAGACAGCAGCAAGACGCTAAAGTCCATCAGTGAAAATATTGTCTCAGCTCACATACCAGCATGGGCACAGCTGAGCACATTCCTTTTATTAACTGAAAATAATCAATTGCATTTTTAAATCAATATTACTTTAAATGTTTTAAAAATAAAATCTATAATCAAATACATTGTACTAATGGAGGGCTTCTCCTTCATATCCAATCAGTAGATCAATAGCCTCCTTATTGGTGGCGGCTTCCACACTCAACAAAGCACATAGGTTCTCTGGTCAGTCCCTTGGGATCACGACCACGACTACTCAATCAGCCCAGCCCACCCCTGCCACATTACAGGATTTCCAGACTGTAAATGGCTGAACCAGGGCCTCCGTTCCACTGGTCATCCCAAAAGTTTCCCCCTTGGTGTCCGCTGGTGCTTCTTAGGTCCCAACCCCAGCTCATGTCAGTAATAGGGCCACCAACCTGCTTCCCTTCATGGGTATCAGCTGCCCCACAATAGCAGAAGCCACCACTGTCAAGGCTATCGAGACATCTATCAATAGGTTCTGACACCAGCAATCCCCAGAACCAGCCTATCCAGCCAGTAGGGTTCAGCTGATCTAAGAGATGCCCACTCTGCACACAAGGTCTAGGCTCATTAGCTTTTTACCCGCCAGATAATAACCCAATTAAAATTCCTAAAAACCCCTGCTAACCCCTTTTTTCCCCCCTGGAAAAATCCCACAGTTAACACCAAATAAATTATTAATTAAGTCGTGATTACGGCCGATACTTCAGACATAAAAGCAGGCTTAAAACACACCGACACAGGAAAGAACTATAACAAAGGTAATTTAACAACAACAGGTAGGCTAAAAAACATTCATTAGACATAGAAGCCCATTAAGACAGCCATGAGGCACAAATGCCCCACTCTCAGCTTGACACTTGGATTTAAATCAGGTCTTAAATTGGTAAATTTTGAAAAACATTATGAAAGGCTACTTATTAAAAATGTTTTAACAATAAAAACAATTTACAAGGATATTGTCCTAGTGAAGGTCTTCTTCTTCACTGAGATTCATGCTCAGACAGCTGATTTTCTCATGATTACTTCTGTTTAAATAATCTTTTAGACAATTTTTTTTTTTTCGTTTTAGACCCAGCCAACACTGTGCATTTGTGTCCTGGAAACTCTCCCTTATCGAGCCCGTATTGAGGTCACACCTCAAGATTGACCACAGTGGCTTTACAAATTATAAATATATTATCTGTGGTGACAAGAAAAATATTGATTAAAAAAATTATGAAAAAAAACAAGACTCTATTTATATTATCTTTCAGACATCCTAACAGAACCACATTAAGAATAAGTCTACTTTTAAAATGATTTTACTAGAATACTATTTAAAAGACATAGCCCAGAATGTCCATATGTTTAGCCTGACATATGACATATGACATAGCCTTATCCCATCAAAGACATCATAAGTTAAACAAGCAAAAAACCTTGGTCAAAACTACAGTAAATGAATTCTGATTCTCCAATATGTAAATTTGGTGTATGTAATCAGCAACAGGATTTCAAAGTTTTGAAAAATATTTACATGAACCTCAGGTTACATAGTTGAATGGTCTGAGACTTCAAATCCACAAAATTGCCTTACATTGACCAATAAGATATCAAAGCCTTAGGACTATTACAGCTATTTTTGTTGGATATATTTTTAATATTAATGTAGACAAGAGCAAAATGTAATAAACTAAAAAAACACTTGAGTTAGGTATGAAACATAACAGGATATTGCAAAGAGATTATGTTGTTTCCTTTTAACTACTTGCCCTGCCCTGAGCGACAGCCATAAAAAAAAGGTTTATGCATACATTAATTGTAAGTCAATAGAAAAGGGGTTTTAATGTTTGCAGATGGTGAATGTTTTATGCGATTTGCATGAAACGCGCACACACAGGTAAAGCCAGTGACAGCTGATCAAGCTGGGGTAATTCTGCTGTTGATAATGACTTTTTCTAGCCAAGACGCAGCATGTTACAAACGCGAAGCAGCTGTGTCAGGGGAGTGTTATACTTGGACGTGAGCAGGCTTACCTCATGAGTGTACAGTGGAAACTGCTGCTGGTAAGATAATAAAGGGCTTAACTGGCTTTTTGTCCAGCGCTCGGTTTTAAATCAAGACGTCTCATCCGCTTCCTCTGAGCAAATAGCTGAAATTCCAAAATGCCTTTGTCTATTAGAGACATACAGTGCCGATTTCTCTTACTCACACACACACACACACACACACACACACACACACACACACACACACACACAAACACACACACACACAGACGGACGT